>JAEHOM010000008.1:0-112839 GCA_016433075.1 Hoplolaimus columbus | reverse complement strand
GTCGGGGTAGGGGGATTCGAACTCCCGACATCCTGCTCCCAAAGCAGGCGCGCTACCGGACTGCGCTATACCCCGGTTTGAAATTGGCTCCGTGACCAGGACTCGAACCTGGGACCCAATGATTAACAGTCATTTGCTCTACCGACTGAGCTATCACGGAACTACATATTTCAAAGTTACTGCTGTGTTGCTTCCTCTTCGACCCTGTCCGTATCGCTACGTTAGCGTCTCTGAGGCGCGCTATTCTACAATCTTAAAAACCCCTGTCAACCCTTTAAATTGCTTTTAAGACAATGATTTGCGCTTCTTTCTGATTTCTTCTTGGGGAGAAGAAACCCGTGGGCTGACGTTGCTGCGGGGCGCACTTTACAAGCCTTTGCCTTACAGTTCAACGCCCTATCGAAAAAAAAGGCCCCGCAATGCGGGGCCTTCTATGGTTGCGCCAAGCGCAGGGCTTAATGGAAGACGATTTCGTCGTCTTTCACCGTCGCCGTGACGCGGGTGCCAGGCATAAAGCTGCCCGACAGAATCAGCTGCGCCAGTGGGTTCTCGATCCAGCGCTGGATTGCACGTTTGAGTGGCCGTGCGCCATACACCGGGTCGTAACCGACCGCGATCAGCTTGTCCAACGCTTCGCCGCTCAGCTCAAGGTCCAGTTCGCGCTCAGCCAGACGGCTACGCAGGCGGCCCAACTGGATCTCGGTGATGCCCGCGATCTGATCCCGCGCCAGAGGCTCGAAGATCACCACTTCATCGACCCGGTTGATGAATTCCGGACGGAAGTGCGTGGTCAACGCGTCCATCACCGCCGCACGCTGAGCTTCACGATCACCCACCAATTCCTGGATCTGTGCCGACCCCAGGTTGGAAGTCATCACGATCACCGTATTGCGGAAGTCCACCGTACGCCCGTGGCTGTCCGTCAAGCGACCATCCTCCAGCACCTGCAGCAAGATGTTGAACACATCCGGGTGCGCCTTCTCGACCTCATCCAGCAGGATCACCGAGTAAGGCTTGCGCCGCACGGCTTCGGTCAGATAACCGCCCTCTTCATAGCCTACATAGCCTGGCGGTGCGCCGATAAGGCGAGCCACCGAGTGTTTCTCCATGAATTCGGACATATCGATCCGCACCATGGCCTCTTCAGTATCAAAGAGGAACTCGGCCAGGGCCTTGCACAACTCGGTCTTACCCACACCGGTCGGGCCGAGGAACATGAACGAGCCGCTTGGACGGTTCGGGTCGGACAAACCTGCCCGGGAACGCCGTACCGCGTTGGACACCGCCACCACGGCCTCTTCCTGGCCGATGACGCGCTGATGCAACAGGCTTTCCATCTTCAGCAACTTGTCGCGCTCGCCTTCGAGCATCTTAGACACAGGAATACCGGTCCACTTGGAGACTACTTCGGCAATTTCTTCCTCCGTCACCTTGCTGCGCAGCAACTGGTTTTCAGGCTTGCCGTGCTGGTCGACCATCTGCAGGCTGCGTTCCAGGTCCGGGATCACCCCATACTGCAACTCGGCCATGCGGTTCAGGTCGCCTTTGCGGCGCGCCGCTTCAAGTTCCTGGCGGGACTGCTCGATCTTTTGCTGGATCTGCGCCGAACCCTGTACTTCGGCTTTTTCCGAGGTCCAGATTTCTTCGAGGTCCGAATACTCACGTTCCAGGCGGACAATTTCTTCCTGGAGTTTTTCCAGGCGCTTCTTGGCCGCTTCGTCTTCTTCTTTCTTCAACGCCTGGGATTCGACTTTCAGTTGAATCAGGCGCCGATCCAGGCGATCCAGCACTTCCGGCTTGGAATCGATCTCCATACGGATGCGGCTTGCCGCTTCGTCGATCAGGTCGATAGCCTTGTCCGGCAACTGGCGATCGGTGATATAGCGGTGGCTCAATTTGGCCGCCGCAATGATCGCACCGTCGGTGATCGCCACCTTATGGTGGACCTCATAGCGCTCTTTCAGGCCACGCAGGATCGCGATGGTGTCTTCTTCGCTCGGTTCTTCCACCAGCACTTTCTGGAAGCGACGCTCAAGGGCTGCGTCCTTTTCGATGTACTGACGGTATTCGTTGAGCGTAGTAGCGCCGACGCAGTGCAACTCACCGCGCGCCAAGGCGGGCTTGAGCATGTTGCCGGCGTCCATGGAGCCTTCGCCTTTACCGGCACCGACCATGGTGTGCAATTCGTCGATAAACAGAATGATCTGCCCTTCCTGCTTCGACAATTCGTTAAGCAAGGATTTGAGGCGCTCTTCGAACTCACCCCGGAACTTGGCACCGGCAATCAGCGAGCCCATATCCAGAGACAGCAGGCGCTTGCCTTTGAGGCCGTCTGGCACTTCACCATTAATGATGCGCTGGGCCAGGCCCTCGGCAATCGCGGTTTTACCCACGCCAGGTTCACCGATCAACACCGGGTTGTTCTTGGTGCGACGTTGCAACACCTGGATGGTGCGACGAATCTCGTCGTCACGGCCGATCACCGGGTCCAGCTTGCCTTCTTCGGCACGCTTGGTCAGGTCGACGGTGTATTTGTCCAAGGCCTGGCGCGACTCCTCATGGTTAGGGTCGTTCACCGCCTCGCCGCCACGCAGGTTGTTGATGGCGTTTTCCAGGGCTTTCTTGCTCACGCCCTGGCCCAGCAACAATTTGCCGAGCTTGCTGTTGTCGTCCATGGCGGCGAGCAGCACCAGTTCGCTGGAGATGAACTGGTCACCTTTCTGCTGGGCCAGGCGGTCGGCCTGGTTGAGCAGGCGCGCCAGATCCTGGGACATATTCACGTCACCGGTGGGATTCTGGATTTTCGGCAGTTGGTCGAGCTCTTTGCTCAACTCCTTGCGCAGGCTGTTAACGTCAAAGCCCACCTGCATCAGCAAGGGTTTGATAGAACCACCTTGCTGTTCCAGGAGTGCCTGCATCAAGTGCGCAGGTTCAATGGCCGGGTGGTCGAGGCCCACCGCCAAGGATTGAGAGTCGGACAAGGCCAACTGTAATTTGCTGGTTAAACGATCAATACGCATTAGTCACCTTCCTTTTGAGCAGGCCGGAGCTATGAACAAACACATCCTGAATGAAGAAACCTGCCAGATACCCTTATAGATGGGGTGGATTCTGGGCGTTTCAAGCGGCGGACGGTTGATACAGGTCAGGACAGTCTAGCGTTCAAGCCAGATAAGGGAGGCGAATCGGCCTGTACGCGGGCTGCGGCGATAAGAAAAGAAACGCGGGTCGGTCACAGTGCACAAACCGCCACCATACACAGCGGAAACACCGCGCACTCCCAGACGCAGACGCGCCAGCTGGTAGATGTCGGCCATGAACTTGCCAGCGTTGTGGCTGGGAACAAAGGCTTCAGCGGTGGCCGGCAGTTGCTGCATGAACACTTCACGCACCTCCGGGCCAACTTCGAAGGCTTGCGGGCCAATGGCAGGGCCGAGCCAGACCAGAACGTCTGCGGGAGCGCTATCCAGGCTTTCGAACGCGGCCTCCAGCACCCCAGCGGCCAAGCCACGCCAACCGGCATGGGCTGCAGCAACGCGGGTGCCCGCTCGATTACAGAACAGCGCAGGCAGGCAATCGGCGGTCATGGATGTGCAGGCGATGCCAGCGGTGCTGGTCCAACTGCCGTCTGCCTCGACAGTACGGCCCGGATCGGCCTCAACCACCTGAGTGCCATGGACTTGACGCAACCAGGCAGGCTGGATATCGAAGGCGTCACTCAGGCGACGACGATTTTCAAGGACGGCCTCAAGGCTGTCCTCGACATGATCGCCCAGGTTGAGGCTGTCGAACGGCGCCAAGCTGACGCCGCCCGCACGGGTGGTGACGCAGGCTTTTACCCGAGCCGGCGCGGGCCAGTCAGGTATCAGCCAGTCATTCATCCGACAAACGCCTCGCGATCCTGCTTGAGCAGCGAAAGCAGCCAGACCAGATCGTCTGGAAGTGGCGATTCCCAGCTCATGCGCTTACCGCTCGTCGGATGATCCAGTTCCAGGAAGCGTGCATGCAGTGCCTGGCGCGGGAACGTCTTGAGCGACTCAACCATGGTCTGGCTGGCCGCCGGCGGAATACGGAAGCGGCCACCGTAGGCTGGGTCGCCGACCAACGGAAAGTTGATGTGCGCCATGTGCACGCGAATCTGGTGGGTACGCCCGGTTTCCAGCTTGACCCGCACATGAGTGTGGGAGCGGAAACGCTCCAGCACACGGTAGTGGCTGACGGCCTGCTTGCCGCCCTCCATCACCGCCATACGCTGGCGCTGCTGGCCGTGACGGCCAATGGGTGCGTTGATCTTGCCACCGGCCACAACGACGCCGATCACAATGCACTCATAGATGCGGCTGACGCTACGGCTCTGCAATTGCGTAACCAGTTGCGTCTGCGCCTGAATGGTCTTGGCTACCACCATAAGGCCGGTGGTGTCCTTGTCCAGACGGTGCACGATGCCGCAGCGCGGCACATTGATGATGTCCGGCACGTGGTGCAACAGGGCATTGAGCAAGGTGCCATCAGCGTGCCCGGCGGCCGGGTGAACCACCAGGCCCGCGGGTTTGTTGATGACCAGGATGTCATCGTCTTCATAGACGATATCCAGCTCGATGTCCTGGGCAACCCATTCTCCCTGGGCTTCCTGCTCGGCAGTCAGCTCAAGAATCGCACCGCCATGGACTATGTCTCGCGGGCGGATAACCGCTCCATCCACAGTCAGGCGGCCGTCTTTGATCCAGGCGGAAAGGCGCGAGCGCGAGTGCTCAGCGAATAATTGTGCGGCGACTTGATCGAGGCGTTGGCCGCCCAATTCGGACGGCACCTCTGCGCGAAGTTCAATTTTATCGGACATGCTCAGACTAGGCGTGGCGTAGCCTTTGGTTTCGGCTGCGCGCTTGTGGTTAAATACGGCGTCTTTTGCCCCGAGGCTTTCAACGGGGCGCTCATCATAACAGGACGGCCCCGCCCAAGACAGCGGCCGTCATAGGGACGCAAGCCGCCATGCAAGTGAAACACCTGCTGCTGATCGCCATCCTCGCCATGACTGCTGCTTGCTCGTCAACAAAGGACGTCGTCGACGAAAACCTGAGCGAAGTCGAGCTGTACCAGCAAGCTCAGACAGACTTGGACAATAATAGCTTCACCAGCGCCACAGCGAAGCTGAAGGCATTGGAGTCGCGTTACCCGTTCGGCCGCTATGCCGACCAGGCCCAGCTTGAGCTGATCTACGCCAACTACAAGAACGCCGAGCCGGAAGCTGCCAAGTCCGCTGCCGAGCGTTTCATCCGCCTGCACCCGCAGCACCCGAACGTGGACTACGCCTACTACATGAAGGGCCTGACCTCGTTCGACCAGGATGTTGGCCTGCTGGCGCGCTTCCTGCCGCTGGACATGACCAAGCGCGACCCGGGTGCTGCCCGCGACTCCTATAACGAGTTCGCCCAGCTGACCAGCCGCTACCCCAACAGCCGCTATGCGCCGGACGCCAAGCAGCGCATGATCTACCTGCGCAACCTGCTGGCTTCGTACGAGATCCACGTGGCCCACTACTACCTGACCCGTCAGGCTTATGTGGCCGCAGCCAACCGTGGCCGCTACGTGGTGGAAAACTTCCAGGAAACCCCGTCCGTGGGTGACGGCCTGGCCGTGATGACCGAGGCTTACCAGCGTCTGCACCTGGACACCCTCGCGACTACCAGCCTGGAAACCCTGAAGCTCAACTACCCTGACCACCCTAGCCTGAAAGACGGCCAGTTCGTGCCTCAGGTTGACGAAGCGGACAACCGTTCGTGGCTGAGCAAGTACACCCTAGGCCTGATCGAGTCCCGTCCACCGCTGCCGCCGGGTGAAACCCGCGCCAACCAGGACGTGATCAAGCAGTACCAGGACGCCAAGGACGCCATTCCTTCGGAGCTCAAGCCGCACGACGAGAACGGCGATGTGATCGAAGAAGAAGAGCCGCAAGCCCTGGGCGACAACCAGGACCGTTCGTGGTTCAGCTACATGACCTTCGGTGTGTTCGACTGATTGTTCGACGCAACGCAAAAGGGAGCTCTGAAGGAGCTCCCTTTTTTATGAGCGAGTATTTATTGCCCTGTGCGCCCGTGACCACCTTGGCTAAACTGGCGCATTCCTTGTCGAGAAACTGCCCATCATGCTTCGTCTACTGTTCTGGATTGCCGTCATTGCTGCCGCGGTATGGTTCTGGCGCAAATTCAAAAACCCTGCCTCCCGTCAGCAACGGCCTGCCGAGCCGGATGCAGCCCTGATGGTGCGTTGCGCTCACTGTGGCGTGCACCTGCCGCAGGACCGCGCACTGAGCTCACGTCAGGAATGGTACTGCACCCAGGCGCACCTGGAACAAGGGCCAAAGTCTATCCAGCGTTGAGGCGACCTGCGGGGGCGTAAGGCGCTGGATCGATGATCGGAGCCCGCGCCAGCAGCAAATCGGTGAACAACTGGCAAGATGCCGGTGCGAGTACCAGACCATTGCGGTAATGCCCACAATTGAGCCACAGCCCCCTGAAGCCAGGGACCTCACCGATAAACGGTATACCTTCGGGTGAGCCAGGCCGCAAACCGGCCCAATGCCCGACCACTTCGGCGTCCGTCAAGGCGGGAATCAGTTCCTGCGCAGATGCCTTGAGGCTTTCAAGCGCGGTGTCGGTCGGCGTCTTGTCGAATCCCTCATACTCCAACGTGCTGCCGATCAGGATGTGCCCATCCCGCCGCGGGATCGCATAACGCCCCTTGGCCAGGACCATGCTGGATAAAAAATCGGACGCGCATTTGTACAGGATCATCTGGCCTTTAACCGGCTCCACGGGTAGCCCCAAGCCCAGCGTATCCAGCAGTTGCCCGCTCCAGGCGCCGGCCGCGAGCACCACGTGATCCCCCAAAACGTGGCCCGTAGCGGTATTCACACCCACCACCCTGCCGCCGCCGAGTACAAAGCCCGACACATCGCATTGCTCGCGAATCGTCACGTTCGGCAACGCCAGCAGCGCCGCCTTCAATGACTTGACCAGGCGCGGGTTGCGAACATTGGCTACGTTGGCCATGTAGATCGCCTGGGAGTAGCCGCCCCCCAGCACCGGCACCGCGTCATGGGCCGCAGATACGTCCACTTTGCTCAACGGTCGCCCTTCACGGGCAGCCCAGGCCAGCGCTTGCGCTTCGTCATCCAGGTCGAGCCAATACAACCCCGTAATATGCACCTCTGGATCGACGCCGGTAGCAGCAAACAGCCGTTGCGCCAGTTGGGGGTAAAAATCCTGGGACCAATGGGCCAAGGCAGTGACCGCCTGGCTATAGCGCCACGGGTACAACGGCGAGACAATCCCACCGCCCGCCCAGGAAGACTCTTGCCCAAGCCCACCGCGCTCCAGCAGCGTGACCGCCTGGCCCTCACTGGCGAGGTTGTACGCCGTCAACAGCCCGATTACTCCGCCGCCGACAATCACCACTTGCTGTTGCTTAGCCATCATTTGATCCAGCCGATAAACAGGGAAAGGCGCGCCCGGCGCCCACGCTTCAAGTACGCTCATCCTTGCCCCCAGCAGACCTTGGACGACATTTCAGGCCCTGCTCCCGGGTTGCCGCGCATACCGGTGCTGGTCAAGCTGAATGCTGCGCACGCGTCGTTCGCCATGACCGAGTCCGCAGCGGGTGTGGCGAGCAGGTCAAAATCCTGAGGGTTGAGGACGGCACTGATTCTATAATGATCATTGCCCGCGCTGACGTCGCCTGCATCAATAAAAGTGCCATTCCTCGTATAAGAACGCTCCAGTTGCTGGGCCTGTTCGCTCAACAACGCGACGATCTGCGCCCGATACGCCTTCTTCACCTGGCTGAGGTACCCGGGATACGCAATCCCGGCCAGCAACGCGATGATCGCCACGACGATCAGTAACTCAATCAGGGTAAAACCCTGGCTCTCCTTGCCCATCCGATTGCTCCTTATTGAAGTTGCCGCCATAAGACCCGTCGAAACCTGACGCGGCCGCCCTCCTCTACACGGGCATAGACCGTCTCCAGCACCGTGCGCGATTGCCCCGCGAGACCGACCGAAGTGACTCGAAAAAGCGTGGCCAGGGAATGGGACGGCAAATGAGCCAGCCCTTTACCCTCGCCGAGGGATTGAATGCCATAAAACCCATTCTTCAAGGCAAGCCAGGTGATCGCCGAGACAGGGTTCGTCCCGGCCGCCGTCAAGGAAAACGCTTCAGCAGGCGGCGCACAACGGGTGATCGAGTGGCAGACAGGCATCGCCTGGCCAACCTTTTGCACGGCCGATTCCCCCAACCTCAGGCCGCTTTCGGCAGATTGAAACGATTGATTGCGATGCCAGAGGCTGCTCGCGACTTTTTGCTGGGAGACCGCAGCCTGTATCGAGGACAGCCCCACCTGCGACAGCACCAACAGGAACACCAGACTGATCAGCAGCACCGTCCCGGCCTGCCGCATTTGGATACCGCCCTGCATGGTCATTGCCCCTACCCCAGCCGATTTCGCAGTGCCGCCACGACACTGTAGGTCTGGTCCTTCACCCGCCCAGCGGGATCTTGAAGGGTCATGAGAATGCGCACGCTGCGTATCAGCGACTCATCGGCCGGATGGCTGTCATAGCGCACCACAACTGTCGATACCGAGGTGGCCGCCATGCCGAAGCTGACGTCGAATGCCCGCACGTTATCCATCAATACTGCCTTGGCCGGTGCTGCCGGGGTACTGATCTTCAACTGACCCGATTCGTAGGTGTAGGTAAGTTGGCGTATGCCAAAGCGAAGTTGGCCGGATTCGGCTCCGGGTGGTGTGCCTGCATAAGCCCTGGCCGCCTCCTTGCAGTCGGACAACACTGTCCAGTCAGTCTTGCCGACGCCATCGGCGACATTCGCGGTCACCAGCGTCAGTGACTTCGCACTCCCCGCCGCTTCCCAGCTTATCGGCCGATCAAAGGCAGCCGGAGCATTGTCGATAGCGGCCACGGCCAAACACCCCAGCATGCCTGCCTGGCGAATATCCTGGGTGATCTTGCTCAGCACAAACCGCGCATCATCCTGCAGCAGCATGGCGGCCTGCTGGCTGGCATGGGTCAACCGCGAACTGATCAGTATCTGGCTCGCCCCCAGTATCAAG
Organism: Hoplolaimus columbus; assembly: GCA_016433075.1. Classification (NCBI taxonomy): domain Eukaryota; kingdom Metazoa; phylum Nematoda; class Chromadorea; order Rhabditida; family Hoplolaimidae; genus Hoplolaimus; species Hoplolaimus columbus. The sequence continues at coordinate 103,713 of JAEHOM010000008.1, read as the reverse complement.
ACCAACCCGATGGCAAGCGCCAGCAACACTTCCACCAGACTAAAACCTCGCCCAAGACGCCTCATTGCGACACTCCCTGTTCATTACTGATTCGACTGGTCAGGGTGAAGGTTTCCCGCGCCCCTGGGCGGTTTGCTGCTCGGGCATCCGCCCAACTGATGCTGATGGTGACCTCTTGCCCGTTCACCACCACTGAACCTTTGGCATCCTCGCCGGCAAAACCCGTGATATTGGCCTCGAAATCGTGCAGGTCGAGGTCACGCACGCTGGCGGTGGCAGTGTTGGGCGGCGCCAGCTCCGCCCTGCCCCATGTGTAATCGGCGCCAGCATTGGTGCGAATGCGGTCGAGCATGTCATAGGCAATAAAACTGGCTTGGCTGGTCATCCTGGCGCTGTTGGTGTACTTGAGCGCGTTGAGTTGCAGCACCGCAGCGCCCATCAGGCCGATCGCCAAAATCAACAGCGCTACCAGCACCTCGACCAGCGTCATGCCGGATTGGCGCGAGTGCGCAACGCGCAGGAATCGGTTCTGGCAGGCTGGCATTTGCGTCGTCATCCATGTCGAAGGCCGGTGAAAAAAAGCAGGCAAGACCTGCTGTGCGACCCAAGACTAGCGTCGGTTTTCGAGCGGCGCTGCTCCCGGAACAAAGGGAAATACTTTGGACATAAAGGCCATCATCCAGCGCCAACGACCAAGCGCTATACCTAAAAAACCTACTCGTGCCCAAGGAGGGAACGCACATGAAACAAGAAGGTTTCACCCTGATTGAGATGTTGCTGGGGCTGATCGTCACCAGTTTCCTCGCGCAACTGGCCGTACCCGGTTTCAAGGGTTTACATGAATCGCAGCAACGACAAAACGTGGCCCAAGCACTTGCCTCCGGGCTGCGCTACGCACGCACCGAGGCCATCGCGCGTAACCGGGCGGTGGTCATTCATGCAAAGGACGAGGACTGGAGCCTGGGATGGCGCGTGATACTGGATGTGAGTGGGCGCGGCCACCTGGATGACGACAATCCGGTATTGCTGGAGCGCGAGAGCAATGGGCGCGTGCCGGTCGCCGGTAATGGCCCGGTTACGAGCCAGGTGCGCTTCAGCGGCCTGGGGGAGCCAGTGTTCGCCGGCGGGGGATTTCGTGCCGGCACCGTGCATGTGTGTGGCAAGGACCATGCACAGAGCGTGTATCAGATCGTGCTGGCCCCCAGCGGGCGCGTCAGCCTGCGCAATGACAAGACCGAACAGGCATTATGCCGAGGCTATTCCAGCACCCTGGCCGTCAGAGCAACGAGCGGACCCGCAGTTCCTTGGGCATCGAGAACGTGATGTTTTCTTCACGACCCGCCAGCTCATCGGCGCCGGTAGCACCCCAGGCTTGCAACTGTTGGATCACACCGCGCACCAGCACTTCCGGAGCGGAGGCACCCGCCGTGATGCCGATACGCTCAACGCCATCGAACCAGCTGCGCTGCATGTCTTCGGCACCGTCGATCAAGTACGCCGGCGTGGCCATGCGTTCGGCCAGCTCACGCAAGCGGTTGGAGTTGGAACTGTTAGGGCTGCCGACCACCAGCACAACATCACACTCATTCGCCAGTTGCTTGACCGCATCCTGACGGTTTTGCGTGGCGTAGCAGATGTCATCCTTGCGTGGGCCGCCAATGGCCGGGAAACGCGTGCGCAGGGCATCGATGACGCGGCTGGTATCGTCCATGGACAAGGTGGTCTGGGTAACGAAAGCCAGGCGGTCGGGATTGTGCACCTGCAAGTTGGCGACGTCTTTTTCGTCTTCAACCAGGTAGATGGCGCCGCCGTTGCTGGCGTCGTACTGGCCCATGGTGCCTTCGACTTCCGGGTGACCGGCATGGCCGATCAGGATGCATTCGCGACCGTCGCGGCTATAACGCGCCACTTCGATGTGCACCTTGGTTACCAGCGGGCAAGTGGCATCGAACACTTTTAGGCCACGGCCGGCCGCTTCGGTACGTACGGCCTGGGACACGCCATGGGCACTGAAGATGACGATAACGTCGTCGGGTACCTGGTCGAGTTCTTCGACAAAGATCGCACCGCGTGCGCGCAGGTCTTCGACCACGAACTTGTTATGCACGACTTCGTGGCGCACATAAATCGGCGGCCCGAAGACTTCCAGGGCGCGGTTGACGATTTCGATCGCCCGGTCCACGCCAGCGCAGAAGCCACGGGGGTTGGCGAGTTTGATTTGCATGCTGTGCCTCGTGCCTTGCAGGCCAAGAAATTGGATCAACTCAGCTCTATAGAATAAGCGTCTGTATGAGCGGGCTTGCCCGCGATGCAAACGTCTCGATGTATCAGGTACACCGAGGTGATGCTATCGCAGGCAAGCCAGCTCCCACACAAGCCAGCCCCACAGGAACCGGTTTCGTCAGTTAGAGCGCTTTAACGTCGATGATTTCAACATCAAACGTCAAGGTTTTACCGGCCAACGGATGGTTGAAGTCGATGGTCACTTGCGTGTCATCGAAAGCTTTTACCACGCCGGGCAGTTCAGTATTCGCCGCATCATTGAAGATCACCAGCAAACCTTCCGACAGGTCCATACCCTCGAACTGCGAACGCGGGATGATCTGCACGTTTTGCGGGTTGGGTTGGCCGAAGGCGTTTTCCGGCAGGATCTGCAGGTTGCGCTTGTCGCCCGCCTTGAACCCGAACAATGCCGCTTCAAAACCAGGCAGCAGGTTACCGTCACCAACCTTGAAGGTCGCCGGGGCTTTGTCGAAGGTGCTGTCTACCGTGTCGCCATTCTCCAGGCGCAATGCGAAATGCAAAGTGACTTCCGTGTTCTGGCCGATGCGTTGCTCAGCCAATACCTGATCAGTCATTGACGGTTTCTCCGGTTTTCTTGCTCTTGAACATATCCAGCGCCAGCATGATTGCACCAACGGTGATGGCGCTGTCGGCAAAGTTGAACGCCGGGAAGTAGTGGCGGTTCTGCCAGTGCACCAGGATGAAGTCGATCACATGGCCCAGGGCGATGCGGTCATACAGGTTACCCAGCGCGCCGCCCAACACCAGGGCCAGCGCGATAGCCAGCCAGGTGTCGTCGCGACCCAGGCGCTTTAGCCACACCACCAGCACGGCACTGACCACCACGGCGATCACCGCGAACAGCCAGCGCTGCCAGCCGCCGCCGTCAGCGAGGAAGCTGAAGGCGGCGCCAGTGTTGTAGGCCAGGGTCCAGCTGAAGTAATCCGGAATCACCACGATTTGCTGGAACATTTCCAGGGAGCCCTCGAAGTGAGCCTTGCTGACCTGGTCAATAACCAGCACCAGCAGGCTCAGTACGAGCCAGCCCAGACGTCCGAAACGACTGGCTGCATTAGGCATAGTGGCGAACCTCGCCTTCACCGCTGATGTTATCGACACAACGACCGCAGATTTCCGGGTGCTCAGGGTTCACACCGACATCTTCACGGCAGTGCCAGCAACGGGCGCATTTAGGGAAGGCCGATTTCACCACCTTGAGCTTCAGGCCCGGTACCTCGGTGACCACGGCATCTGCCGGGGCCTGGGCGAAAGGTGCCAGGCTCGCGGTGGAGGTGATCAGTACGAAGCGCAGTTCGTTGCTCAGCTTGGCCAGGTCGGCAGTCAGGCCATCCTCGGCAAACAGGGTGACTTCGGCTTGCAGGTTGCCACCCACGGCCTTGGCCGCACGCTGGACTTCCAGTTCCTTGTTCACCGCAACCTTGACGGCCATGACGCCCGCCCAGTACTCGCGGCCCAGTTCGAAGTCGGCCGGCAGTTCGGTCAAGCCTTCGTACCAGGTGTTGAGCATGACGGACTCGTTACGCTCGCCCGGCAGGTATTCCCACAGCTCGTCGGCGGTGAACGCCAGGATCGGTGCGATCCAGCGCACCAGCGCTTCGCTGATGTGGTACAGCGCGGTCTGCGCCGAACGGCGAGCTTTGCTGTTGGCGCCGGTGGTGTACTGGCGGTCCTTGATGATGTCGAGGTAGAAACCGCCCAGCTCCTGCACGCAGAAGTTGTGGATCTTGGAGTAGACATTCCAGAAGCGATATTCGCCGTAGTGCTCTTGCAACTCACGCTGCAGCAACAGGGTACGGTCCACGGCCCAACGGTCCAGCGCGAGCATGTCTTCGGCCGGCAGCAGGTCGGTGGCCGGGTTGAAACCGGTCAGGTTCGACAGCATGAAGCGCGCGGTATTGCGGATACGACGATAGGCGTCGGCGCTGCGTTGCAGGATCTGCTCCGAAACAGCCATCTCACCCGAATAGTCAGTCGAGGCCACCCACAGACGCATGATGTCGGCGCCCAGGGTGTCATTGACCTTTTGCGGCGCAATCACGTTGCCCAGGGATTTGGACATCTTGCGGCCGTTCTCGTCGACGGTGAAACCGTGGGTCAGCAGTTCGCGGTACGGTGCGTGGTCGTCGATGGCGCAACCGGTCAGCAGCGACGAGTGGAACCAGCCACGGTGTTGGTCCGAACCTTCCAGGTACAGGTCGGCGCGCGGGCCGGTCTCGTGACCCATCGGATGCGAGCCACGCAGCACGTGCCAGTGAGTGGTGCCCGAATCGAACCACACGTCGAGGGTGTCGCTGATCTTGTCGTACAGCGGCGCTTCATCGCCCAACAGCTCGGCGGCGTCCAGCTTGAACCAGGCTTCGATACCTTCCTGCTCAACGCGCTGGGCCACAAACTCCATCAGTTCGACGGTGCGAGGATGCAGCTCGCCGCTTTCCTTGTTCAGGAAGAACGGAATCGGCACGCCCCAGTTACGTTGGCGGGAGATGCACCAGTCCGGACGATTGGCGATCATCGAATGCAGGCGCGCCTGGCCCCAGGCCGGAACGAACGTGGTGTCTTCGATGGCCTTGATCGCGCGGTTACGCAGGGTATCGCCGCTGGTCGGCTCTTTGTCCATACCGATAAACCACTGCGCAGTGGCGCGGTAGATCAGCGGGGTCTTGTGGCGCCAGCAGTGCATGTAGCTGTGCTTGATGGTTTCGGTGTGCAACAGCGCGCCGACTTCCGAGAGCTTGTCGATGATCGGCTGGTTGGCCTTGAAGATGAACTGGCCGCCGAAGAACTCCAGGGACGGCGCGTACACGCCATTGCTTTGCACTGGATTCAGAATGTCGTCGTTGACCATGCCATAGGCTTTGCAGGTCACGAAGTCGTCTACGCCATAGGCGGGCGCAGAGTGAACAATGCCAGTGCCGGCGCCCAGCTCCACGTAGTCCGCCAGGTACACCGGCGACAGACGGTCATAGAACGGGTGACGGAAGTTGATCAGTTCCAGCGCAGACCCTGTGGTGGTGGCGATCACAGAACCTTGCAGCTCGTAACGCGCCAGGCACGACTCGACCATTTCTTCGGCCAGCACCAACAGGCGATCACCAACGTCCACCAGGGCGTAGGTGAATTCCGGGTGCACGTTCAGCGCCTGGTTGGCCGGGATGGTCCACGGGGTGGTGGTCCAGATCACGATGGCCGCTGGCTTGCTCAGGCTTGCCAGGCCGAAAGCCTCGGCCAGCTTGGCGTCGTCGGCGATCGGGAAGGCTACGTCGATGGTCGAGGACTTCTTGTCTTCGTACTCCACTTCCGCTTCGGCCAGGGCCGAACCGCAGTCGAAGCACCAGTTCACGGGCTTGAGGCCCTTGAACACGAAACCGCCTTTGACGATTTCGGCCAAGGCGCGGATTTCACCGGCCTCGTTCTTGAAGTTCATGGTCTTGTAGGGGTTGTCCCACTCGCCGAGCACACCCAGGCGGATGAATTCAGACTTCTGCCCTTCGATCTGCTCGGCGGCGTAGGCACGGCACAGTTCGCGGGTCTTGTCCGCGCCCAGGTTCTTGCCGTAAGTCACTTCGACTTTGTGCTCGATCGGCAGGCCGTGGCAGTCCCAACCCGGGACATACGGCGCGTCGAAGCCCGACAGGGTCTTGGAGCGCAGGATCATGTCCTTGAGAATCTTGTTCAGCGCGTGACCGATGTGAATCGTGCCGTTGGCATAAGGAGGGCCGTCGTGCAGGACGAACTTCGGACGATCCTTGCCAATTTCGCGCAACTTTCCGTACAGGCCAATACTGTCCCAGCGCTGCAGGATCTGCGGTTCGCGCTGTGGCAGGCCGGCCTTCATTGGGAAGGCGGTGTCCGGAAGGTTTAGCGTGGCTTTATAGTCGGTCATTTAAGGCTCTTCGGTTAGCGATGGGCGCTAGGTGCGGCTAGTGCACGGGCGGCGGCGACATCCGCATTGATCGCCGTTTTCAACGCCTCCAGGGAGGCGAAACGCTGCTCTTCACGCAGCTTCTGGTGGAAAACCACCGTCAAACGCCGGTCGTATAAATCACCGGCAAAATCCAAAAGGTGAACTTCCAGGTGGGCCTTGCCATCACCTGCAACCGTGGGTCTGACGCCTATATTGGCGACTCCCGGCCACGATTGGCCATCGATGTCGACACTTACCAGGTAAACCCCGGTCAGCGGCACACGACGGCGCTTGAGTTGCACGTTTGCGGTTGGCGTGCCCAATTGGCGCGCCAGCTTCTGGCCGTGCAATACCCGTCCGGCAATGCGGAACGGGCGGCCGAGCAAACGCTCGGCCAGGTCGAAGTCGGCGGCGGCCAGGGCGTTACGCACCTGGGTGCTGCTCACGCGCAGGCCGTCCAGTTCGACGGTTTGCGCGGCCTCGACAGTGAAACCCTGATTCACACCGGCATGTTGCAGGAAATCGAAATCCCCGACCCGGTCACAACCGAAATGGAAGTCGTCGCCGACCTCCAGGTGCTGCACACCCAAGCCGTCCACCAGGATGCGGTCGACGAACTCGGCGGCGCTGAGGCTGCGCAAACGCTGGTTGAATGCCAGGCAGAGGACACGGTCCACGCCCTCCTCCGCCAACAGCTGCAACTTGTCCCGCAAGCGCGCCAAGCGTGCCGGCGCCGTTTCCGGGGTAAAGAACTCCCGCGGTTGTGGCTCAAAAATCACCACGCAGCTGGGCACGCCCAACTCGACCGCACGCTCGCGCAGCCGAGCCAGGATAGCCTGGTGGCCACGGTGAACACCGTCAAAGTTGCCAATAGTGGCGACGCAGCCCCGATGCTCGGGGCGCAGGTTGTGGAGACCTCGAACCAGCTGCATAACGCGCTTCTTGCTCATAAAGTGGTCGATTATAACCACACCCAGCCCCGGACGACAGGCAACAGCGCAGGCCAAATGGGTCGAATCGATAAAACAACTGTTTTATCGCGGCAAACTCGCTATCCCAGCGACTTGCGATTGAAATCGCGCAGGCGGAAGCCCTGCAACAGCAACATCCCGAAGTACACCACCACGCCCGCCACTACCAACGCGCCCAGGCGCATGAAGCGCTCCAGCATATCGCCATCACCCCAGGCCGGCATCACCTGCATCAGCCCCACCAGCACCGCGGACATTGCGGCCACCGCCACAAGCAACTTGAGCGTGAACATTCCCCAACCCGGCTGCGGCTGGTACATCTGCTGCTTGCGCAGCTGATAAAACAACAGGCCGGCATTGATACAGGCACCGGCACTGATCGCCAGCGCCAGCCCGGCATGGGCCAACGGACCGATAAACAGCAGGTTGAGCAACTGTGTGACGATCAGCGTGAAAATCGCGATCTTCACCGGCGTGCGGATGTTTTGCTGTGCGTAGAAGCCCGGCGCCAGCACCTTGATCACGATAATACCGAGCAGGCCGACAGAGTAGGCAACCAGCGCGTGCTGAGTCATCAAGGCGTCATGTGCATCGAATTGCCCGTATTGAAACAGCGAGACCGTCAGCGGTTCGGCGAGGATTCCCAAGGCCAGCGCGCATGGCAACACCAATAGAAAGCACAGACGCAGGCCCCAATCGAGAATGCGCGAATACTCCTGACGATCCTTGCTGGCATAGGTGCGCGCCAGGGTCGGCAGCAGGATCGTGCCCAATGCCACGCCAAGCACACCGGATGGCAACTCCATCAGACGGTCGGCGTAATACATCCACGATACCGACCCGGACACCAGCAACGAGGCAAACGCGGTGTTGATGATCAGCGAAATCTGACTGACCGACACCCCGAGGATCGCCGGCAGCATATTGCGCATCACGCGCCAGACGCCGGTGTCCTTGAGGTTCAGGCGCGGCAGTACGAGCATGCCGATTTTTTTCAGGTGCGGCAGTTGGTACAACAACTGCGCCAGGCCGCCGGCCAGCACCGCCCAACCCAGGGCCATGACCGGAGGGTCGAAATACGGCGTGAGGAACAGCGCAAAAATAATCATGCTGACGTTCAGCAAGGTCGGCACAAAGGCCGGTACCGAGAAACGATTCCAGGTATTGAGGATCGCCCCGGCGAGCGAAGACAGGGAAATCAGCAATATATAAGGAAAGGTCACCCGCAGCAGATCAGTGGTCAGCGCGAACTTTTCCGGCGTGTTGGCAAAACCGGGCGCCGTGGCCCAGATCACCCAGGGAGCGGCGAGCATCCCGACGATGGTTACCAGCATCAGCACCAGCGTCAGCAAACCCGAGACGTAGGCGATGAACGTACGAGTCGCCTCCTCGCCATGCTGGGTCTTGTATTCGGCCAGAATCGGCACGAACGCCTGGGAAAACGCGCCTTCGGCAAAGATCCGCCGCAACAGGTTGGGCAGTTTAAAGGCAATAAAGAACGCATCCGTGGCCATGCTGGCGCCAAAGATGCGGGCCAGCAGGGTGTCGCGCACGAACCCCAATACCCGGGAAATCATCGTGATAGAGCTGACGGCAGCCAACGATTTGAGCAGATTCATTGAAAGAGTTTGCGCCTATAGATAAAGAGCAGGCGAACTACGCGCCCACTTATGCGATACTGCGCGCCTGCAACAGCACAGAGCCAAAGCTCGCGAGTTTACAGGTCAAGCGCCGGAAATAAATCACCCGCCTCTTCAGATCGACCACTCAGCAGTTCGCATCAGCCGCCCTTGACAACCCGTCAAGTCATCGGCATGATTCGCGGCCTATTTTGTTTGCTATTTCCTAAAAAGTCTTTCGAGGAGCTCGACGGTGGCCAACACACCTTCCGCCAAAAAACGTGCAAAACAGGCTGAGAAGCGTCGCAGCCACAACGCCAGCCTGCGTTCCATGGTTCGCACCTACATCAAGAATGTAGTCAAAGCCATCGACACCAAAGACGCTGAAAAAGCTCAAGCAGCTTACGTTCTGGCTGTGCCTGTTATCGACCGTATGGCCGATAAAGGCATCATCCACAAGAACAAGGCCGCTCGCCATAAGAGCCGCCTGAATGGCCACATCAAGGCTCTGAGCGTTCCTGCTGCAGCCTAAGTGGTAACAACTGCAACGCAGCCCAGGCTGTGTAACAGTTAAGAAATGCCCCGTACCGAAAGGTCCGGGGCATTTTTGTTTGCCCCTGAAAACTGTAGGAGCGAGCTTGCTCGCGAAGATCGTTAACGATGACGCGGGAAGCCTGGCGCCCGGCGGGGCTCTCAGGTTTTTCGCGAGCAAGCTCGCTCCTACAGAAAGTTGACCGGGAATATTCTCAAGGCAAAAAAAACGCCCCGAACCAGTCGGGGCGTTTTTGCTACCACCTGATCAAAACATCAATCAATGGTGATGACCGCCTTCACCGTGGACGTGGCCGTGAGCCACTTCTTCCTGGGAAGCGTCGCGGATGGCCACGATCTTCACTTGGAAGTTCAGGCGCTGGCCAGCCAGAGGGTGGTTGCCGTCAACGGTAACGTCGTCGCCGTCCAGGTCGCGGATGGTGACGATCTGCATTTGGCCGTCCGGCGCGGAAGCGTGGAACTGCATGCCCACTTCCAGCTCATCGACACCTTCGAACATGCTGCGGCTCAAGGTGCTGACCAGTTCGGCGGAGTATTCGCCGTAGGCATCTTCAGGTTCTACGGCGACAGTCAGTTCGTCACCGACGTTCTTGCCTTCCAGAGCCTTTTCCAGGCCTGGGATGATGTTACCTGCGCCTTGCAGGTAAACCAGCGGCGCGCCGCCGGCGGAGCTGTCGATGACCTCACCAGCGTCGTTGGTCAGGGTATAGTCGATGGAGACAGCCTTGTTAGCGGCGATCGTCATGGGGCGAGACCTTTTGCATAAGAATGAAGAACGGACAAGTCTAAACAAGGATTTGCCCGAAAGCGAACGGAACCCGGACGGACGGGGCCGATCAACGGTCACGATCACAGGTTTTCATCAGGACGACGATGGGCACTGGGTGGCCGAGCTGTCTTGCGGCCACACCCAGCACCTGCGCCACCAGCCGCCCTGGCAGTCACGCGCCTGGGTGCTCGACCCCGCGCAACGCCTTGAAAAAATAGGCCAGGCCTTTGCGTGCGGCTGGTGTGCGCAAGGGCACGAATAACGATAACCTTGGCGTCTGATTCGCGGTAGGCACTCACCCATAGAGCGCCACCCAAGCCATGCACCTCCAGAGAATTCGCATGCAGACTTTTTTTATCGCGCCCACCGATTTTGGTGTGGGTCTGACCTCCATCAGCCTTGGGCTGGTGCGCACACTGGAAAGGGCCGGCCTGAAAGTCGGCTTTTTCAAACCCATTGCCCAGCCACACCCTGGCGATACCGGGCCGGAACGCTCTACCGAGCTGGTGGCGCGCACCCACGGCCTGAAACCGCCGCAGCCCCTGGGCCTGGCTCACGTAGAGCGCATGCTCGGCGACGGCCAGCTCGATGAGTTGCTCGAAGAGATCATCACCCTTTACCAACAGGCAGCCGTAGGCAAAGACGTGCTGATCGTCGAAGGGATGGTGCCGACCCGCAGCGCCAGCTACGCGGCACGGGTCAACCTGCACCTGGCCAAGAGCCTGGACGCGGAAGTGATCCTGGTCTCGGCGCCGGAAAATGAAGTGCTCACCGAGCTTTCCGGCCGTGTGGAATTGCAGGCCCAACTGTTTGGCGGCCCCAAAGACCCGAAAGTGCTGGGCGTAATTCTCAACAAGGTACGCACCGACGAAAGCATGGAAGCCTTCTCGGCGCGCCTCAAAGAGCATTCGCCGCTGTTGCGCAGCGGTGATTTCCGGCTGCTCGGCTGCATCCCCTACCAACCCGAGCTGAATGCCCCGCGCACCCGCGACGTGGCCGACCTGATGGGCGCGCAGATCCTCAACGCCGGCGACTACGAAAGCCGGCGCATGACCAAGATCATCATTTGCGCGCGCACCATGCGTAACACCGTCGAGCTGCTCAAGCCCGGTGTGTTGGTGGTAACCCCGGGAGATCGCGATGACATCATCCTCGCCGTCAGCCTGGCCGCCATCAATGGCGTGCCGCTGGCCGGGCTGCTGCTGACCAGCGACACCCTGCCCGACCCACGCATCATGGATCTGTGCCGAGGCGCCTTCCAGGCCGGGTTGCCGGTGTTGTCGGTGAGCACCGGCTCCTATGACACCGCCAACCAGCTCAATAGCCTCAACAAGGAAATCCCTATCGATGACCGCGAGCGTGCGGAAATCATCACCGACTTCGTCGCCAGCCACCTCGATGCGCGCTGGCTGCACCAGCGCTGCGGCACGCCAAGGGAGATGCGCCTGTCGCCGGCAGTGTTCCGTTACCAGTTGATCCAACGCGCCCAGGCCGCCAACAAACGCATCGTGTTGCCCGAAGGTAGCGAGCCGCTGACCGTACAGGCCGCCGCGATCTGCCAGGCCCGCGGCATTGCCCGTTGCGTGCTGTTGGCCAAGCCTGCGGATGTGGAGGCAGTCGCCCGCGCCCAAGGTATCGACCTGCCCGAAGGCCTGGAGATTCTCGACCCCGACCTGATTCGCCAACGCTACGTGGAGCCAATGGTCGCCTTGCGCAAGAGCAAAAGCCTCAACGCGCCCATGGCCGAGCAGCAACTGGAAGACACCGTGGTGATCGCCACCATGATGCTCGCCCTCGACGAAGTGGATGGCCTGGTCTCCGGCGTGATTCACTCCACCGCCAACACCATTCGCCCGGCGCTGCAGCTGATCAAGACCGCGCCGGGCTGCACCCTGGTGTCGTCGGTGTTCTTCATGCTGTTCCCCGAGCAGGTACTGGTGTACGGCGACTGCGTGATGAACCCGCACCCAAGCGCTGCGGAACTGGCGGAAATCGCCCTGCAAAGCGCCGACTCGGCGGCGGCGTTCGGCATCACGCCACGGGTGGCGATGATCAGCTACTCCAGCGGTGACTCGGCCAGCGGCGAGGAGGTGGAAAAAGTCCGCGAAGCCACCCTGCTCGCCCACGAACAACAAAGTTCGTTGCTGATCGACGGCCCGTTGCAATACGACGCCGCCGCCAACGAAAACGTCGCCCGACAACTGGCGCCCAACAGCCAGGTGGCGGGCAAGGCCACCGTCTTTGTATTCCCGGACCTGAACACCGGCAACACCACCCACAAAGCCGTACAACGCAGCGCCGATTGCGTGAGCCTGGGGCCGATGCTTCAGGGCCTGCGCAAACCGGTCAATGACCTGCCACGTGGCGCCCAGGTGGACGACATCGTGTACACCATCGCCCTGACGGCGATCCAAGCCGCCAACCGACCCATGGATATCTAAATGCTGGATTTTCTACCTGCCGCCGTGCGCGGGGTGATCGCTTCGCTGTTGCTGGCGCTGAACACGATCCTGCTGTGTTCGTTCCTGTTTATCGTGGCGCTGTTCAAGGCGCTGCCGTTCGCCAAGCGCCTGAGCGAATGGCTGATGAACCACACCCACGAAGCCTGGGTTACCAACAACAAGGGCTGGATGAACCTGGTGCGCCGTACGCGCTGGCACCTGACTGGCCTTGAGGGCCTGGACTACCAACACTCGTACCTGGTGACCAGCAACCATCAGAGCTGGGTCGACATCATGGTGTTGCAGTACGTGCTCAATCGGCGCATTCGCCCCCTGAAGTTCTTCCTCAAGCAAGAGCTGATATGGGTACCGGTGATTGGCCTGGCGTGGTGGGCGCTGGGTTTTCCCTTCATGAAGCGCTACAGCAAGGCTTATTTGGAGAAGCACCCGGAGAAGAAAGGCAAAGACCTGGAAACCACGCGCAAGACCTGTGCGAAGTTTCGCGACAATCCCGTGGGGATTTTCAACTTTGCCGAAGGCACACGCTTTACGCCGGGCAAGCATGCGCAGCAGCAGTCACCGTTTCGCTACCTGCTTAAACCCAAGGCGGGCGGAATTGCGTTTGTGTTGGATGCCATGGGCGAGCAGCTCAAGTCACTGATCAATGTGACCATCCACTACCCCGCCGGGCGCCCAGGTTATTGGGATTTGCTGTGCGGTAACGTGAAGGACGTGGTGGTGCACTTTGAAGAGGTGCAGATACCGGCCGAATTCATCGGCAAGAATTATGAGCAGGATGGGGAATATCGACTGGCGTTCCAGGGCTGGATCAACCAGTTGTGGCAAGACAAGGATGCATTGTTGGAACAGCTGCACAAAGACTTTCCGGCCAGCCGCTGATCACATGTGGAAGCAAGCCAGCTCCCACATTGACCGAGTCCACATTTGAGAATATGTAAAAAGCCCGCCACCGATCACTCGGTGGCGGGCTTTTTTGTGCGGTTATAAAGCTTAGATCGCGCCGCGCTGACGCAACAGCTCCAGCACTTGCTTGACGCTGTCTTCCAGCGACAACGCCTGGGTGTCGATCACAAGGTCGGCATTCAACGGCACGTCATAGGGGAAGGATTCGCCAGGGATGTTATCCCCACCGGCCGCGTACAAACCTTGCGGGTCACGCTCGGCGCACACCAACGGCGATGCCTGCACGTAGACGGTCAGCAGTCGGTCCGCACCAATCAGCGCCTTGGCCTGTTCACGGCCTTCGGCATCCGGCGCAACGAAAGCCGCCAGGGTCAGCAGGCCGGCTTCGTTGAACTGACGCGCCACATGAGCCGCACGACGCCAGTTCTCGGTACGCCCGGCACGGTCTTGCGGCAACCCTTTGTTCAGATCGTGACGCAGGTTCTGGCCGTCCAGCACGAACACCGCCCGGCCCATGTCGAACAGCTTGCGCTCGACCGCATAGGCCAGAGTGCTCTTGCCAGCGCCCGACAAGCCGCTGAACAACACCGTGGCCGGCTGCTGGCCGAAACGCAGGGCGCGCTCTTCGGTGGCCACATGCGCCAGGCTGCCGTGCTGCGCAGCGCCGCCATGACCCACCGGTGGCGCGATGATCATGCCCGCGGCCACCGTGCCGTTGGTCAAGCGGTCGATCACGATGAACGCGCCAGTGGTGCGGTTGCTGTCGTAACCGTCCAGGGCGATGGCGGCGTCCAGGCTGACCTTGACCCGGCCAATCTCGTTGAGCTGCAGCGAACTCGCCGGGCCTTCGGCCAGGGTGTTTACGTCCACGCGGTGCACGATGCTGGTGATGGAACCCGGCACGTAGCTGGTGGCGCGCTTGATGTCGTATTTCTTGCCCGGCAGCATCGGTTCTTCGCCCATCCACACCAGCATGGCGTCGAAGGCGTCGGTCACTTGCGGCACGTTGTCAGCATGCACCAACAGGTCGCCACGGGAGATGTCGATCTCGTCTTCCATGGTCAAGGTCACGGCCTGGCCTGGGCCTGCGTGTTCCAGCTCACCTTCAAAGGTGACGATGGATTTGACGCGGCTGCTCTTGCCCGACGGCAATACCACCACTTCGTCGCCCTTGTGCACGATGCCACTCGCCAGGGTGCCGGCAAACCCACGGAAGTTCAGGTTCGGGCGGTTGACGTACTGCACCGGGAAACGCAGGTCGGTGTAGTTGCGATCATTGGCGATCTCGACAGTCTCTAAGATCTCCATCAGCGACTGCCCGGTGTACCAGGGCGAACGCTCGCTCTTGTTCACCACGTTGTCGCCCTTGAGCGCCGACATCGGCACAAAGGCCAGGGTGCTTGGCTTGAATGCGATACCTTCGGCGAACTTCAGGTAATCGGCTTTGATCGACTCGAATACGCTTTGGTCAAAGCCGTTGATGTCCATCTTGTTGATGGCCACCACGATGTGTTTGATACCCAGCAACGAAGCGATATAGCTGTGGCGACGGGTCTGGGTCTGCACGCCGTAGCGAGCGTCAATCAAGATGATCGCCAGATCACAGGTGGACGCACCAGTGGCCATGTTGCGGGTGTACTGCTCATGCCCGGGGGTGTCGGCGATGATGAATTTGCGCTTGGCGGTGGAGAAATAGCGATAGGCAACATCAATAGTGATGCCCTGCTCACGCTCGGCCTGCAGGCCATCGACCAGCAATGCCAGGTCGATATCATCACCGGTGGTGCCGGACTTTTTCGAGTCGCGGGTAATGGCTTCCAGGTGATCCTCGTAGATCATCTTGGAGTCGTGCAGCAGGCGCCCGATCAGGGTGCTCTTGCCGTCGTCGACATTGCCACAGGTCAGGAAGCGCAACATTTCTTTGCGCTCGTGCTGGCCCAGGTAGGCGAGGATGTCCTCGCTGATCAAATCAGATTGATGCGACATGACAGCCCCTTAGAAATAGCCTTGACGTTTTTTATCTTCCATCGAGCCTGCACCATCGTGGTCGATGACACGGCCCTGGCGTTCGGAAGTTCGCGTCAGGAGCATTTCCTGAATGATGTCCGTCAGCGTCTCGGCTTCGGACTCCACCGCGCCCGTCAACGGGTAGCAGCCAAGGGTGCGGAAACGTACTTTCTTTTTGACGATGCGGGCTTTGTCTTCGTCGGACAGGTGCTCAAGGATGCGGTCGTCGTCGATCATGATCAACGTGCCGTTCTTCTCGATCACGTCGCGCTCGGCGGCGAAGTACAGCGGCACGATCGGGATGCCTTCCAGGTAGATGTACTGCCAGATGTCCAGCTCGGTCCAGTTGGACAGCGGGAACACGCGGATCGACTCGCCCTTGTTGACGTTGCCGTTGTAGACGTTCCACAGCTCCGGGCGTTGGTTCTTCGGGTCCCAACGGTGCTTGCTGTCGCGGAACGAGTACACGCGCTCTTTGGCACGGGATTTCTCTTCATCGCGACGGGCGCCGCCGAATGCTGCGTCGAAACCATGCTTGTCCAGCGCCTGCTTGAGGCCCTCGGTCTTCATGATATCGGTGTGCTTGGCACTGCCGTGGGTGAACGGGTTGATGTTCTGCGCCACGCCATCGGGGTTGATGTGGGTAATCAGGTCCAGGCCCAGCTCCTCGACCATCTTGTCGCGGAACTTGTACATCTCCTGGAATTTCCAGCGAGTGTCGACGTGCATCACCGGAAATGGCAGTTTGCCCGGGAAGAAGGCCTTGCGTGCCAGGTGCAGCATCACGGCGGAGTCTTTACCGATCGAGTAGAGCATCACCGGGTTATCGAACTCGGCGGCGACCTCGCGGATGATGTGGATGCTTTCCGCCTCCAGCTGTTTCAGATGCGTCAGTTTGTCGACCATGGTTACTCACGGAAAAACGATCTTATGGACGGCCAGCGGGCCGTGTTCGAGCGAGGCATGCTAGCACAGCAACTTCTTCTATTTAGGGCGCCAGCTAGACCGAAACGATATATGAATATGCCGCCCAGTTTGGGCTTCAACACTGTAAGTGTGGGAGCTGGCTTGCCTGCGATGGCCTCACCTCGGTGAGCCTGAATGGCTGCGGTGCCTGTATCGCAGGCAAGCCAGCTCCCACAGTGTTCAATGCTGTGCTTTAGATCGGATTGGGGCAGTCGATGAACAGATGCTCCAGGGCAAAGCGCCGCGCCAGGTAGTCGCCCAAGGCCTGCACGCCGTAGCGTTCGGTGGCGTGATGGCCGGCGGCGATGAAGCTGATGTCGTTTTCCCGGGCGCTGTGGAAGGTCTGTTCGGACGCTTCACCGCTCAGGTACAAATCGACACCCGCGGCAATCGCCTGGTCGATGTAGCCCTGGCCGCCACCGGTACACCAGCCGACGCGGCGAATCATTTCGCTGCCTTCGATCAGCAGCGGTTCGCGGCCCATCACGTCCTGCACGCGACGGGCGAAGTCACGAGGTGACAAGGGCTCGGCCAGGGAGCCGACCAGGCCGACGATTTTTGGGTTGCCCGGGTCCAGCGGGCCTTCGACGGTGATGTCCAGGTGGCGAGCCAGTTGCACGTTGTTGCCGACATCGGCGTGCAGGTCCAAGGGCAAGTGGTAGGCCAGCAGGCTGATGTCATGCTTGAGCAGGGTTTTGAGACGGCGCTGCTTCATGCCGGTGATGCACGGGTTTTCGCCCTTCCAGAAGTAACCGTGGTGCACCAGCACCAGGTCGGCCTTGGCTTCGACGGCGGCGTCCAGCAGGGCTTGGCTGGCGGTCACGCCGCTGACGATGCGCATCACTTGGGGCCGGCCCTCGACCTGCAGGCCATTGGGGCAGTAATCGGCAATTTTGGCGCTGCCGAGGTAGCGGTCGGCTTCCTCGACGAGGGTAGTAAGGGGCACGGCCATAAAAGACTCCTAAATATCCCGTTCGCAGGCGTCACAGCCTCGTATAATGCGCGACATTATGGGCGCTCTCCCGCCCCCTGCAACCTGTCAGGACTTACTTGATGCTCAAGGCACTGCGTTTTTTTGGATGGCCATTGTTGGCTGGCGTGCTGATCGCGATGCTGATTATCCAGCGTTATCCCCAGTGGGTGGGCCTGCCCACACTGGATGTGAACCTGCAACAGGCGCCGCAGACCAACACAGTGGTCCAGGGCCCGGTCACCTATGCCGACGCGGTCACCATCGCGGCCCCTGCGGTGGTCAACCTGTACACCACCAAGGTCATCAACAAGCCCGCGCATCCGTTGTTTGAAGACCCGCAATTTCGCCGCTACTTCGGTGACAACGGCCCCAAGCAGCGCCGCATGGAATCCAGCCTCGGCTCCGGCGTGATCATGAGCCCCGAGGGCTACATCCTCACCAACAACCATGTGACCACGGGCGCCGACCAGATCGTGGTGGCCCTGCGTGACGGCCGCGAAACCCTGGCCCGCGTGGTGGGCAGCGACCCGGAAACTGATCTTGCGGTACTCAAAATTGATCTGAAGAACCTGCCGGCCATCACCCTCGGCCGCTCCGACGGTTTGCGCGTGGGCGATGTAGCGCTGGCCATCGGCAACCCGTTCGGGGTGGGGCAAACGGTGACCATGGGCATCATCAGCGCCACCGGGCGTAACCAGTTGGGCCTTAACAGCTACGAAGATTTCATCCAGACCGACGCCGCGATCAACCCCGGCAACTCGGGCGGTGCGCTGGTGGACGCCAATGGCAACCTGACGGGCATCAACACCGCGATTTTTTCCAAGTCCGGCGGCTCACAGGGCATTGGGTTTGCGATCCCGGTGAAGCTGGCGATGGAAGTGATGAAGTCGATCATCGAGCACGGCCAGGTGATTCGCGGCTGGCTGGGCATTGAGGTACAGCCCTTGACCAAGGAACTGGCCGAGTCATTTGGCCTGACCGGGCGTCCAGGCATCGTGGTAGCGGGGATCTTCCGCGACGGCCCGGCGCAGAAAGCCGGCCTGCAACTGGGCGATGTGATCCTCAGCATCGACGGCGCCCCGGCGGGTGATGGCCGCAAGTCGATGAACCAAGTGGCGCGGATCAAGCCGACCGACAAGGTGGCGATCCTGGTGATGCGCAACGGCAAGGAGATCAAACTGTCGGCGGAAATCGGACTGCGCCCACCACCGGCGACCGCGCCAGTGAAAGAAGAGCAATAACCGTCGCGATCCTAGCGCCCGTTCGCGGGCGCTGGTAAGGCTACATTTCTTAGCGATTCATTCTCATTAGGCATGTTATATTGTTTCAATATCGCTATTGGAACGCTCTATCATGCCGTCTCGAAAGTTTGTGCCCTTGGCCGGCCTGGCCCTGAGTTTGCTGCTCGACCCTGCCTACGCCGAAGAAAACACCCTGGAACTGGACACCATCAGCGTCACTTCCGACGCCTATGAATCCGCCACCGGCCCGGTCGACGGCTACCGCGCCACCCGCTCTGCCAGTGCGACCAAGACCGACACGGCCTTGCGCGACATCCCGCAATCGATCAGCGTGATTCCTGCCACGGTACTCAAAGACCTGGGCAGTACCAGCGTGGAGCGCGCCCTGGAATTCGCTGGCGGCGTATCCAAGCAAAACAACTTCGGCGGCCTGACCCTCTACGAATACAGCGTGCGCGGCTTCACCACGTCCGAGTTCTACCAGGATGGTTTCAGCGCCAACCGTGGTTACCCCAGTACCCCGGACGCGGCGAATATCGAGCGCATTGAAGTGCTCAAGGGCCCCGCCGCCAGCCTGTATGGGCGTGGCGATCCCGGCGGCACGGTAAATATCGTCACCAAGAAACCCCAGCCCGAGGCCTTCACCACGCTGCAGACCAGCGCAGGCAGTTGGGACCGCTACCGCACGGCGCTGGATGTGAATACGCCGCTGGACAGCGAGGGGCGCGTGCTGACGCGAGTGAACCTGGCCGTTGAAGACAACCACAGCTTTCGCGATCACGTGGACGCCAAGCGTGTGTTTGTCGCGCCCTCCTTCAGTTGGCAACTGGACCCGGACACCACCCTGCTGGTGGAAAGTGAGTTCGTGCGCCACAGCTCCACCTTCGACCGAGGCATCGTCGCCAATACCGGCATGTCCCATTCCACCTTCCTCGGCGAGCCCAACGACGGCAATATCCGCAACCACAACAACCGCATTCAGGCGGCGTTGGAACACCACCTCAACGACGCCTGGAAACTGCGCCTGGCCAGCCATTACAAGCAAGGCAGCCTGTGGGGCGATGCTTCGGAAAGCCGAGCGTTGAACGCAGACGGCCACAGCGTCAATCGCCGCTACCGTGAACGCTCCACCGGTTGGCATGACAGCATCACCCAGCTGGAACTGCGTGGGGTGTTCGATATGGGCAGTTGGCAACATGAACTGTTGATCGGTACCGAGTACGAGGATTACCGTAAGAAAGAGCGTGTGACGGCGATCGCTGGCGACTATCCCATCGACATCTACAAGCCGGTGTACGGCCAGCCCAAACCCAACGGCAAACGCTCCGGTACCGACTTCTTCGAACAGACCAAAAGCCACGCACTCAACCTGCAAGACCAGATCATCTTCACCGACCGCCTGCGCGGTATGATCGGTGCGCGCTTCGAACACTTCGAACAAAGCACCGACGACTTCACCCGCAACCACGCCAAGGGCCGCCAAACCCACGACGCCTTCACTCAGCGCGCCGGCCTGCTCTACCAGCTCACGCCAGAAGTCGGCGTGTTTGCCAACGCCTCCACGTCGTTCAAGCCCAATAGCGGCCTGGATGCCGCTGGCAAGTCCTTCAAGCCCGAAGAAGGCGTGGGTTATGAGGTGGGGGTCAAGAGCGAGCTGTTTGACGACCGCCTCAGCGCTACCCTGGCGGCCTTTCATATCGAAAAGGAAAACGTGCTGACCCTGGACCCGGCGACCAACCTCAACCGCGCCATGGGCAAGGCCCGCAGCCAGGGGTTCGACCTGCAAGTAACCGGGCAAGTGACCGACGCAGTCCGCGTAATCGGCGCCTTGGCCTACATCGACGCTGAAGTGACCAAGGGCGACAAAACCATTCCTACGGGCAGCCGCATTCTGGGCGTGGCCAAGCGCAGTGGCAGTGTGTTGGGCGTGTATGAGTTCCAGGAAGGCGCGTTGCGTGGCTCAGACCTGGGCGCAGCGTTCACCTATGTAGGTGACCGCTCAGGCGAAGCCGGCACGGGTTTCGAACTGCCCGCCTACCACACCGTGGATTTGCTGGCACATTACAAGGCTACGCAGAATGTGACGGTGGGGCTGAACCTTAACAACCTGTTCAATGAAAAGTACTACGAGCGGTCCTACAGCAACTATTGGGTCAACCCGGGTGAGCCGCGCAACTTCACAGTTAGCCTGACCCTCAACCTCTGACAAACATAGGACTAAATGTGGGAGGGGGCTTGCCCCCTCCCACATTTTGATCTTAATCCGGCCCGGGTTACAGCGTCGTCGGCGCTCGTTCGCACAGGGTATTAAGCGCTGCCGCCCACTGCGGCTCGTCATTCAGGCAAGGCACCAACACCAGCTCCTCGCCCCCCGCTTCACGAAATTGCTCGCGACCGCGATCGCCAATTTCCTCCAACGTTTCAATACAGTCGGCGACGAACGCCGGGCACATCACCAGCAGCTTCTTCACGCCTTGCCGGGCCAATGCCTCAAGGCGTGCCTCGGTGTAGGGTTCGATCCACTTGGCCCGGCCCAGGCGGGACTGGAACGCCACCGACCATTTGCCCTCCGGTAAACCCAGCCGCTCGGCCACATCCCGCGCCACGCTGAAGCACTGCGCGCGGTAACAGGTGGCAAGCACTTCAGGGGATGCGTTCTTGCAGCAGTCGGCATCCTTGAAGCAGTGCTGGCCCGTGGGGTCGAGCTTGGTCAGATGACGCTCAGGCAAGCCATGGAAACTGAGCAGCAAGTGATCGTAATCCTGCTCCACATAAGAGCGCACACTCGCCGCCAGCGCATCGAGGTACTCAGGCTGATCGTAGAACGGTTGCAGGATCGAAAACTGCACATTCAGTTGCTTGTCGCGCACCACTCGCTTGGCTTCCTCTATCACCGTGGTGACGGTGCTGTCGGCAAACTGCGGGTACAACGGCGCCAGTGTGATTTTTTGAATACCCTGGGCGGCCAGGCGTGTCAGGACCGTTTCCAGGGACGGCTCGCCGTAACGCATCGCCAATTCCACCGGGCCCTGGGTCCACTGCGCGGTCATCTGCTGCTGCAGGCGGCGGCTCAGCACCACCAACGGAGAACCCTCGTCCCACCAGATCGACGCATAGGCATGGGCCGATTGCTCGGGGCGCTTGATCAGGATCAGCGATACCAGCAAGCGCCGCACCGGCCACGGCAAGTCGATCACATAAGGGTCCATCAGGAACTGATTGAGGTAGCTGCGCACATCGGCCACTGAAGTGGACTTTGGCGAACCCAGGTTGACCAGTAACAACGCGTGATCGGTCATGCAACATCCTATCTTTAGAGGCGGCTGGACAAGTCGTCCAGAGCCGCACGCAACTCAGTGAACTGGAAAGTGAAACCTGCGGCCTGCAGCCGTTCAGGCAAAGCCTTTTGCCCGCCCAGCAACAAGCCGGACAACTCACCCAGGCCAACCTTCAACGCAAATGCCGGCATCGGCATGAACGCCGGGCGGTGCAGCACCTGGCCCAGGGTCTTGGCAAATTCGCGGTTGCGCACCGGGTGCGGCGCGCAGGCATTATAAGGACCGTTGGCGTCTTGCTTGTGCAGAAGAAAATCAATCAGGGCGATTTGATCCTTGATATGCACCCAGGGCATCCACTGCCGTCCATTGCCAATCGGCCCGCCCAGCGCCAGTTTGAACGGCAGCAGCAGGCGCGACAAAAAGCCGCCCTCGGCAGACAGCACCAACCCCGTACGCACCAGCACCACGCGAATGCCCAAGGCTTCGGCACGCTGGGCGGTTTCCTCCCAGGCGATACACAACTGGCTGGGGAAGTCATCCAGCACCGGGCCGCTGGCTTCGGTCAGTTCGCGCTCGCCGCCGTCGCCGTACCAACCCACCGCAGAGCCGGAGATCAGCACCGCCGGTTTTTGTTCCAGGCTTTCCATCCAGGCCAGCAAGGTTTCGGTGAGGTGAATGCGACTGTTCCACAGCAATGCCTTGCGCTTATGGGTCCAAGGCCGGTCCGCGATAGGCGCGCCTGCCAGGTTGACCACCGCGTCCACCGTGCCAATCACCTCTTGTAGGCGAGCCACTCCGAGCACCTGCGCACCGCACACCCGGGCGACCGTTTCCGGTTGCCGGCTCCACACCGTCAGGCGGTGGCCTTGCGCGAGCCAGTGCTTGCAGAGTTGACGGCCGATCAAGCCGGTACCGCCGGTCAGCAAAATATGCATGGGACTCTCCTCATGTAACGTTCGCCGCCGCTCACTGGTCTATTTTATAAGCAGGGATCAATTTGATAATTGAGCGTGACGGGGGTTCAAGCCTTAGCTTAACCATAGGTCACGCCACACAATCAGGCACGCCAAAACTTATACCAAAAAACAATATTGTACAGCTATTGGTGTCGGCGTAGTCTGTACCCAACGGTAAAACGAGGCCTCCCATGACTGTTCCCATCGCGATCATTGGTACCGGCATCGCCGGTCTCTCCGCCGCCCGAGCGTTACAAGACGCTGGGCATGCAGTGCATCTCTTCGATAAAAGCCGCGGCAGCGGTGGCCGCATGTCCAGCAAGCGCAGCGACGCCGGCGCGCTGGATATGGGCGCGCAATACTTCACCGCTCGCGACCGGCGCTTCGTCAACGAAGTGCAGCGCTGGCAAAGCAACGGCTGGGCCGAGCAGTGGAAGCCCCAGTTGTATAACTTCAAGTCCGGGCAATTGACGCCCTCCCCCGATGAGCAGATCCGCTGGGTGGGCACGCCGCGCATGAGCGCCATCACTCGCGCCCTGCTCGACGACTTGCCGGTGGAGTTCGGTTGCCGCATCACCGAAGTCTTCCAGGGCACGCAGCACTGGAACCTGCTCGACGCGGACGGCGGCAATCACGGCCCTTTCAGTCACGTGATCATTGCCACGCCGGCGCCCCAAGCCACCGCCCTGCTGGCCGCCGCGCCCAAGCTGGCGAGCGCCGCCGCCGGGGTAAAAATGGACCCGACCTGGGCCATCGCCCTGGCGTTCGACAAGCCCCTGGATACGCCGATGGAGGGCTGCTTCGTGCAAGACAGCCCCCTCGACTGGCTGGCGCGCAACCGCAGCAAGCCCGGGCGCGATACCACCCTCGACACCTGGGTGCTGCACGCCACCAGCGCCTGGAGCAAGGCCCACCTGGACCTGCCCAAGGAAGCGGTGATCGAACACCTGCACGGCGCCTTTGCCGAATTGCTGCACAGCGCCATGCCTGCGCCGTCGTTCAGCCTGGCGCACCGTTGGCTCTACGCGCGCCCATCGAGCAGCCATGAATTCGGCGTGCTGGCCGACGCCGACCTGGGCCTGTTCGTCTGTGGTGACTGGTGCCTCTCCGGCCGGGTGGAAGGTGCCTGGTTGAGTGGCCAGGAAGCGGCGCGACGCTTGATCGAGCACTTGCAATGAACCGCATCAACCCCGCCAAACTGCTGCTGTCAAAATGGACGGCAGCTCATCCCCGCCACAAGGAAAAACACTTCCTGGTCACCGAATTGTTCCGTGACGACGAGGGCACGGTGCTGGACATCGAACTGCAGGCCATCCTTACTCGGCGCGCCGAACGCCTGCCCTGGCAGACCCTGAAAAACGCTGAGGACTGGACAATCGGCTGGAAATAAAGCGGCGGCACAACCCTGTACAAAATATTTGACTTGTACAACATCGAGCCTATGATGAGATTTAGTTGTACAAGATTTGTAGCTTGTACAGGATTCTTGCAGAGGTTTGCTTATGTCCAGCCGTGTGAAACCGAAGATCGCCATCAGCGCCTGCCTTCTGGGTGAGAACGTGCGCTTCAATGGCGGTCATAAACAGTCCCTGCTATGCAGTCAGACCCTCAGTGACTATTTCGATTTCGTCCCGTTGTGCCCTGAAGTTGCCATCGGCCTGGGCATTCCTCGGCAAGCGATCCGCCTGGTCGGGGACCCCAACCACCCGCAGGCCGTGGGCAGCGTAAACCCTGCGCTCAATGTCACTCAGCCACTGGATGATTACGGCCAGCAAATGGCCCGGGAACATACCGACCTGTGCGGCTACATCTTCATGCAAAAGTCACCGTCCTGCGGCCTGGAGCGGGTCAAGGTGTACCGCGACAACGGCACGCCCGTCGACGGTGGCGGGCGCGGCATTTACGCCCAGGCGTTTTGTGCTCGACACCCCAACCTGCCGGTGGAGGAAGACGGTCGCCTGAACGACCCGGTGCTGCGGGAAAACTTCCTCACCCGCGTATTCGTGTACGCCAGTTGGCAGCAACTGTTGGCCGACGGCCTTACCCGTCACCGCTTGCTGACGTTTCACTCGCGCTACAAGTACCTGCTGATGGCCCACAGCCCGGCGCATTACAAAAGCCTGGGCCACTTGCTCGGCAGCATGGGCAAGGGCATTGACCTGCAAGCTTTGGCCGACGGCTATTTCAGCGAACTGATGGCGGGCCTGAAAAAATGCGCGACTCGCGGTACCCATACCAATGTGCTGCAACACATCAGTGGCTATCTCAAGCAAGCCATCAGTGCCGATGACAAACAGGAAATGCAGACCGTCATCGGCCAATACCGCCACGGCATCGTGCCACTGGTGGTGCCGCTGACCCTGCTCAAACACCACTTTCGCCAACATCCGGACCGCTACATCGCGCAGCAGGCCTACCTGCAACCGCACCCGGAAAACCTCAGCCTGCGTAATGCGATCTAACCCATGAAACCTGCCCTGCTCGACGAACCCGGCGAAGACCTCGCCCTGGCCCTGGAAAACGGCTGGCTGCCGATCCGCGAGGTGGCGCGCCAGACCGGCGTGAATGCGGTGACGCTGCGCGCGTGGGAGCGCCGCTACGGCCTCATCGTGCCCCAGCGCACGCCCAAAGGGCATCGGTTGTTCAGCGCCGAACATGTGCAACGCATCCAGGCCATCCTCACCTGGCTCAATCGCGGCGTGCCGGTCAGCCAGGTCAAAGGGCTGATCGACTCCGCCCAAGGTAGCCCGGAGCCGATGGAAAACGAGTGGCAGAGCCTGCGCCAGCATTTGGTGAGTGCCATCAGTGAACTGGCCGAGCGCCGGGTCGATGACGCCTTCAACCAGGCCATGGCGCTTTACCCGCCACGCACCTTGTGCGAGCAATTGATGCTACCGCTGCTCAACGAGCTGGAACAACGCTGGCAGGGCCAGTTCGGCGCGCAGATGGAGCGGGTGTTCTTCCTGTCCTGGCTGCGCAGCAAGTTTGGCGCACGGATCTATCACAACAATCGTCAACTCCACGGCGCGCCCCTGTTGCTGGTCAATCATTCCGACCTGCCCCTGGAACCGCACCTGTGGCTCAGCGCCTGGCTGGCCAGCAGTGCCGATTGCCCGGTGGAAGTATTCGATTGGCCACTGCCTGTCGGCGAACTGGCCCTGGCGGTGGAACACCTGCAACCCCGTGCGGTGCTGCTGTACTCAAGCAAGGCGTTGCAAGTGTCGGCACTCAGCAAACTGCTGGGCGGCATCCATTGCCCAACGGTGATTGCCGGACCAACGGTGTGCATCCACCACGCCGAGTTGGGCGTATTAACCCAGGACATCCCTGAGTTGTTCGTGGCCGAGGACCTGTTGGCGGCCCATCAATTATTGATCCAGCGTGGAATTGTCTAAATGCATCTGATCTGGCTGCGCACCGACTTGCGCCTGCACGACAACACTGCCCTGGCGGCCGCGTGCCAGCGCGGCCCCGTCGCGGCTGTTTACCTGATCACGCCCGAGCAATGGCAGGCGCATGATGACGCGCCGTGCAAAGTCGATTTCTGGCTGCGCAACTTGCAGCACCTGAGCCAGGCACTGGGCAACCTCAACATTCCGCTGTTAATCCGCCACGCCGCGACCTGGGACCAGGCGCCGACGGTACTGAGCCAACTGTGCCGCGAGCTGTCGGTGGAGTCGGTACACGTCAACGAGGAATATGGCGTTCACGAGAGCCGCCGCGACCGCGCCGTGGCCCAGGCCCTGGAAGCTGACGGCGTGACCTTCCACAGCTACCTGGACCAACTGTTTTTCCAGCCGGGTAGTGTGCTGACCAAGACCGGCACCTACTTCCAGGTGTTCAGCCAGTTCCGCAAGGTCTGCTACAGCCGCCTGCACAGCGCCCTGCCCCGCGTGGTGCCGACGCCAAAGGCCCAGGCCGAGCCTGGCGTGAAAAGCGACCCTGTGCCAACGGCAGTCGAAGGGTTCCCGACACCCAGCGAAACCTTGCGTGCCCTCTGGCCCGCTGGCGAAGACGAGGCGCGCCGTCGCCTCGATGCCTTCGCTGATCAGCAGATCAGCTATTACAAGGACGAACGCGACTTCCCGGCCAAGCCCGGCACCAGTCAGCTTTCTGCCTACCTGGCCGCCGGAGTGGTTTCGCCGCGCCAGTGCTTGCACGCCGCGCTGCAAACCAACCAGGGCGAGTTCGAAAGCGGCGACATCGGCGCCATCACCTGGATCAACGAGCTGCTGTGGCGCGAGTTCTACAAGCACATCCTGGTCGGCTACCCACGGGTTTCCCGCCACCGCGCGTTTCGCCCGGAAACCGAAGCGCTGGCCTGGCGCAAGGCGCCCGAAGACCTGGCCGCCTGGCAACAGGCGCGCACCGGCTTGCCGATCATCGACGCGGCCATGCGCCAACTGCTGGAAACCGGCTGGATGCACAACCGCCTGCGCATGGTGGTGGCGATGTTCCTGACCAAAAACCTGCTGATCGACTGGCGCGAGGGCGAGCGCTTCTTTATGCGCCACCTGATCGACGGTGATCTGGCGGCCAACAACGGCGGCTGGCAATGGAGTTCGTCCACGGGCACCGACTCGGCGCCGTATTTCCGGATATTCAGCCCGCTGAGCCAATCGGAAAAATTCGACGGTGACGGCGTGTTCATCAAACGCTGGCTCCCGGAACTGGCCGCGCTGAATAAAAAACAAGTGCACAACCCCGAAGCGGCTGGGGGCCTGTTCGGCGTGGCGGATTACCCGCGTGCCATCGTCGATTTGAAACAGTCTCGCGAGCGCGCCTTGGCCGCATTTCGCCGGCTGCCTTCGCGTCAGGAGATGGCCGAACATGAGTGACTTCCTGCACCAGTTTGCCCACACCTTCGCCACGCTGGACAAGCACAACCTGCACCTGCTCGGCCGCCTGTACAGCGAGGACACCGCCTTTGCCGACCCCCTGCATGAAGTCCAGGGCCTGCCAGCGTTGCGGCGTTACTTTGCCGACTTGTACAGCAACGTCAGCGAGCTGCATTTTGACTTCCACGGCTTCGATACCGTGGCCGAAGGCGAGGGCTACCTGCGCTGGACTATGCGTTTTCGTCACCCACGCCTGGCCGGTGGGCAGGTGATCGAGGTGCCAGGCTGTTCCCATTTGTTGTGGCACGACAAGGTTTACCGCCATCGCGACTATTTCGATGCCGGCGCCCTGCTCTATGAACATGTCCCCCTACTGGGTCGCGTTATTCGTTGGCTGAAAAGGAGAATGGGATGAGCCTTACACCGCCCCGTCGTTATTGGCTGACCGGCGCCAGCAGTGGTATCGGTGCGGCGCTGGCCGTGGAGTTGCTCGAGAGCGGCGCCCAAGTGGCCCTGAGTTCCCGCACCCAAGGCCCGCTGGATGCCCTCGCCCTTCGATATCCAGGCCAGGTTCTGGTGGTGGCCGGCGACCTGACCAACAGCCAGACCGTGCGCGAGATCGGCGAGCGTATCAGCGAGGTCTGGGGTTCGCTGGACACGGTGATCCTCAACGCCGGCACTTGTGAATACGTCGACGCCCGGCAATTTGACGCCTCGATCATCGAGCACGTGGTGCGTACCAATCTGCTGGCCAGCAGTTATTGCATCGAGGCCGCGCTGCCACTGTTGCGCGCAGGGCGCACCCCGCACCTGGTGGGCGTGGCCAGTGCCGTGACCTACCTGCCCATGCCCCGCGCCGAAGCCTACGGCGCGTCCAAGGCCGGCCTGCGTTACTTGTTCGAATCCCTGCGTATCGGCCTATCGCCGGAAAACATCGATGTCACGGTGATCAGCCCAGGCTTCGTCGACACGCCGCTGACCGAGCGCAATGATTTCCCGATGCCCCTGAGCTGGCCGGCCGACAAAGCCGCGAAACACATTTTCGCCAAGCTGGAAAAACGCCCGCTGGAAATCGCCTTTCCGGCCCTGTTCATTGCCACCTTGTGGCCGCTGTCGAAGCTGCCCAACCGCGCGCAACTGATCATCGGCAAACGCATGCTGCGCAGCCCGCCACCGAAGAAGGACGACCTGTGAAGATCGCCATTATCGGCAGCGGCATCGCCGGGCTGACCAGCGCCTACCTGCTCAGCCGTCGCCACGACATTACGCTGTTCGAGGCCAATGACTGCATTGGCGGGCATACACACACGGCCAACGTGACGGTCGACGGCAAAAACTATGCGGTGGACACGGGCTTCATTGTGTTCAACGACTGGACCTACCCGAACTTCATCCGTCTGCTGGAGCAGATCGGGGTCAGGTTCAAACCCACCGAGATGAGTTTTTCGGTGTGCGACCAAAGCACAGGCTTCGAGTACAACGGCAACAACCTCAACAGCCTGTTTGCCCAGCGCCGCAATATTCTGTCGCCGGGGTTCTGGGGCATGTTGCGCGATATCCTGCGCTTCAATCGCCAGGCGCCCCTGGACTTGCAAGAGCAGCGCATCAGCGCCGACATGACCCTGGGCGATTACCTCACCGCTGGCGGCTATGGCCCCAGGTTTATCCGGCATTACATCGTGCCGATGGGCGCTGCCATCTGGTCGATGTCCCTGGCCGATATGCTCAAGTTTCCGCTGCAGTTTTTTGTGCGCTTCTTCAAGAACCACGGCTTGCTCTCGGTGAGCAACCGCCCGCAATGGTGCGTGATCGAAGGCGGTTCCAGCTGTTATATCGAGCCGCTGACCCGCAGCTTTCGCGAACAGATACGGCTCAACTGCCCTGTGCATAAGGTGCAACGCAGCGACGAAGGTGTAGTTATCCACAGCCCGGCCGGCAGCGAAACCTTCGACCGCGTGGTATTCGCCTGCCACAGCGATCAGGCCCTGGCCTTGCTCGATGACCCCAGCCAGGCCGAACAGCAGATCCTCGGCGCCCTGCCCTACGCCGAAAACGACGTGGTGCTGCACACCGACACACGCCTGCTGCCCGACCGCAAACTGGCCTGGGCCAGCTGGAACTATCGGCTGACGGGCAACGTGCAACAACAGGCCGCCGTCACCTATGACATGAACATCCTGCAAGGCATCGACAGCGCCACTACCTTTTGCGTCAGCCTCAATCAGACGCCGATGATCAACCCGCTGAAGATCCTGGCGCGCTACACCTACGCCCATCCGCAATACAGCCTGGCCGCAGTCGCCGCACAGGCACGCTGGGAAGAATTGAACGGCGTGCGCAATACCTTTTACTGCGGGGCCTACTGGGCCAACGGCTTTCACGAAGACGGCGTGGTCAGCGCTCTGCGCGTAGCCCAGGCGTTTGGGGAAACCCTGTGAACAGCGCCTTGTACAGCGGCTGGATCGCCCATCGCCGGTTTACGCCCAAAGCCCACGCCTTTCGCTACCGCATCGGCCTGTTGTACCTGGACCTCAGTGAAGAGGATGAAGTACTGGGGCTCTCGCCGCTGGCCGGCACGGGTCGCCTGGCGCCTTTCGGTTTCCGCCAGCAGGATTACCTGCGTGAATTCACGCGCCACGGCATGAGCCTGAGCGATGCCGTGCGCCAGGAAGTCGGCAAGGCCCTGGGGCAAACACCCCAGGGCGCTATCTGCCTGCTGACCCAGGCCCGCAGTTGGGGCCTGGCTTTTAACCCGGTGAGTTTCTTCTACTGCTTCGAGGCTGACGGGCAACTGGCCGCGATCCTGTGTGAAGTGACCAACACCCCATGGCGCGAGCGCTATCACTACGTGCTGCCCGCCCAGGCACTGGGCGCCGATGAGCACCAGCATTTCGCCGTGGCCAAGGCCTTCCATGTGTCGCCGTTTTTGCCTCGCGAGCTGGAATACCGCATGAGTTTCAGCCCG
Organism: Hoplolaimus columbus; assembly: GCA_016433075.1. NCBI lineage: Eukaryota > Metazoa > Nematoda > Chromadorea > Rhabditida > Hoplolaimidae > Hoplolaimus > Hoplolaimus columbus. The sequence goes on along the minus strand of JAEHOM010000008.1, from coordinate 73,005 downwards.
CCCGCCGCCAGGCTCGGCGTGCACATGGCCGATTGGCAGGGCACGCAAAAAGTCTTCGACGCCACCTTGAGCCTGGAAAAACAGGCACTGAGCCGCGCCAGCCTGCATCGCTATTTGCGGCGCTTTCCCTGGATGACCGCCAAGACCGGCCTTGCGATCTACTGGCAAGCCTTGCGCCTGCTGCTCAAACGCACTCCGATTTTTTCCCACCAGGCCGCCGATGGCGCCTCTCGCACCGCAGTCGGGTATACCAAGGATCGCCACCATGAAATCCCCTAGCTTATCGGTCAAGGCTAACCGCCTGAACGTCAACGGCATGACCGCTGCGCTATTGCGCAAAGGCGTGTTGCGCCAGCTCAGCCAATTGCGCCATGGCCAGTTGGTCATCATCGAGGATGGCGAGCGGCAAGTCTTCGGCGCACGGGAAGCGCACCTGCTGGGCGAGATCCAGATTCTCGACGCGGCAGTATGGGGGCTGGTGGCGGCCAATGGCTCGATCGGCGCCGGCGAAGCGTTTATCCATGGTTACTGGACCAGCCCCGACCTCACCGCCGTCGTGCGGGTGATGGTCAGCAACCTGGAGGTGCTCGACGCCATGGAAGGTGGCCTGGCACGCCTGGCGCGGCCGTTCACTCAGGGCCTGCACTGGCTCAACCGCAACACACGCAAAGGCTCGCAAAAAAACATCGCCGCCCATTACGACTTGGGCAACGACCTGTTCGAAGAATTTCTCGACCCCACCATGATGTACTCGGCCGCGCAATTCCTGACCCCCGATGACACCCTGGAACAGGCACAACTGAACAAATTAGCGCGCATCTGCCAGAAACTGGCGCTCAAGCCCAGCGACCATCTGCTGGAAATCGGTACCGGCTGGGGCAGCATGGCGTTGTATGCGGCGCAGCATTACGGCTGCCGGGTCACCACCACGACCCTGTCCAAGGAACAGTTCGCCTACACCGCGCAGCGTATCCAGGCGGCGGGCCTGCAAGATCGTGTGACCGTGCTGCTGAGCGATTACCGCGACCTCACCGGTGAGTACGACAAGCTGGTGTCGATCGAAATGATTGAAGCGGTGGGCCATCGTTTCCTGCCCACCTATTTCAAACAATGTGCCCAGCTGCTCAAGCCCGACGGCCTGATGCTGCTGCAAGCCATCACTATTCGTGAACAACGCTTTGAGCAGGCCAAACGCAGCGTCGACTTTATCCAGCGCTACATCTTCCCTGGTGGCGCGCTGCCCTGTGTACAAAACATGCTGCAGATCGTCAGCCGTGACACCGACATGAACCTGCTGCACATGGAAGACTTCGGCCTGCACTACGCCCGCACCCTGCGCCTGTGGCATGAAAACTTTCGCCGCGCCCATGGCCGTCTTGCCGAACTCGGTTATGACGAATACTTCCTGCGCCTGTGGGAGTTTTACCTGTGCTACTGCGAAGGTGGCTTTATGGAGCGCACCATCGGCACCGCGCAGTTGCTGCTGGCCAAACCGGCGGCCATCAATCCGCCGCTGCTTGGGCGTTTCAGTGCTTAAATCCCTGGCCAACACCGTGCTGTTTCAGTGCGGCTGGTTTGCCTGCGTGCTCGGCGGCGATAGCCGTTGGCTGCTGATCGGCATCGCGGTACTGGGCGCACACTTGCTGTGGATAAGCTCTTGGGCAAGAGAGGGGCAAGTGATTCTGGCCGTGACGGTGCTGGGAACACTGGTCGATACGGCACTGCGTGGGCTCGGCGTGTTTGAGTTCAATACGCCGGGGCCACTGATTCCGCTGTGGCTGATACTGTTATGGGCCTTGCTGGCCACCACCTTGCGCCATTGCCTGGCCTGGAGCGCACGGCCCTGGTGGCTCGCCAGCCTGCTAGGCGCGGTGGGCGGGCCGTTGTCTTATTACGCCGGCAGTCAATTGGCAGGCGTGAGTTTTGCGTACGGCACCGCCCCAACACTGATCGGCCTGGCGCTGTTATGGGCCATGCTCTTTCCGCTGTTACACGGGGTTGCGCAGAGGCTGGAACACTGACGCCCGTCCGAGCATTCATACGCATCTGACGCACTTGCCTTACACTGCGCGCCTATGACCAACATCCCTCACATTCAAATCACCGAACCCGTCACGTGCTCGACGTGCGCGGCTTGTTGCTGCCAGCTGGAAGTCATGCTGATCACCGACACCGGCGTACCACAACGCTTTATCGATACCGACGATTGGGGGGGCGAGGTGATGCTGCGCCTGGACGACGGCTGGTGCGCAGCGCTGGACCGCGACACGATGATGTGCACGATCTATGAGCTTCGGCCGTTGATTTGCCGGGAGTTCGAGATGGGGGCGCCGGAATGCCTTGAAGAGCGTGAAGGCATTACCACGGCCTACCGCTGATTCTGTAGGAGCGAGCTTGCTCGCGAAAACCTGAGAACGCCGCGTTAAACCTGATTCGCTGCGTTATCGTTGAGGTTCTTCGCGAGCAAGCTCGCTCCTACAGTGCATTACAGCGGCATGGTGTAGTGCAGCGAGTAACTCTCTACACCATCGTTATTGCTGCTAATGCCGGCGTTGGAATAATGCGTGGCACGAATGCCCACTTCATGCCCGCCGTTGAACCGCAGGCCGAAACCCAGGCGGTCTTCGAACTGGAAGGACTGGCCGATGTTGTTGTCTTCCAGCCGAGTGCGAGAGAACAACGCCACGCCGATACCGGCTTCGATGTAGGGTTTGACCGACTCGCCGGCAAACTCATACACAAACACCGGCGAGAACGACAGGCTGCTGGCGCCCGCACGATCATCCCCTTCCCAATAGGTATAGGCGCCGCTCCAGTAGCCGGTCAGTCGGCCGACATTGCTCTGCATCCAGCTCTTGTCCCAATCGGAGGTCAGGCCCAGGCGGTAGGTCAGCGTCGAATCGCTGGTGCTCCCCAAGCCGAACTCCAGGCCGGCGGCCTGGGCTGAAACAGAGTGTCCCAACATAGCGGCCGCAATCGCAGCCAAACAGAACAAGCGCTTCATGTGAAACATCCTTTGCAAACGGAATAATTGGGTTGTGTACAGGCTAACGGGCTATAGAAGCCGACGCATAGCCAGAAGTTCAGCTTTTTTCAGGCTGATTTCACGAAATTTTCACGAGCCAAAGCTTCGCACAACTCCAGGATGTTTCCAAAGTGTCGGTAGGATGTTTCTTAGGTGACACAGATCGCCGCTGGTCCAGAACTGTGCAGGTTCAGGTTCGCCAATGGCCAGCAGGTCGCGCTCACCCAGCAAGCGCTTGAGCTGGCGCGCCACGGCGGCGCCGGTATCAATGAGGATGATGCTGGGGGGCAGCATCTGCGCCAGGAGTGGCTTGAGGAAGGGATAATGAGTGCAACCCAGGATGATGGTGTCGCAACCGGCGCTAAGCAGCGGCTCAATATAGCCTTGCAGCAGGGAGTGCAAGGCGGGGCTGTTGAGGTCGCCGGCTTCAATCAGCTCCACCAGGCCCGGGCACGGCTGGGTAATCACCCGCACATCGGTGGCAAAACGGTCGAGCAAGGCGGCGAACTTGGCGCTTTGCAGTGTGCCCGTAGTGGCGAGCACACCCACCACACCACTGCGCGTGGCCGCGGCAGCAGGTTTGACCGCAGGCTCCATGCCTACCAGCGGCCAGTCGGGGTAGTCCTGGCGCAAATCGGCCACCGCGGCGACCGTCGCCGTGTTGCAGGCAATCACAAAGGCCTTGGCGCCCCGCTCGCGGAAAAACTCAGCGACCGAGCGAGAACGTTCAAGAATGAACGCCGGCGTTTTCTCACCATAGGGAATGTGCCCGCAGTCCGCCACGTACAGCAGTGACTCGTGGGGCAACAACTGCTGGATTTCTTCCAGCACCGTCAAGCCGCCGATACCGGAATCGAACACACCAACAGGCGCGCCCTTAACCATGCTTTGCCCCGCAGACGCTGCAGCCTGGGTCACGCTTGACGCGCAACTCGCGAAAACGCGTGGTCAGCGCATCGATCAACAACAGGCGCCCTACCAACGACTCACCAAAACCGGCCAGCAGCTTCAAGGCTTCCAGCGCTTGCAGGCTGCCAACCACACCGACCAACGGCCCGACAACGCCGGCTTCGCTGCAGGTCAGTTCAGTGTCGCTGCCGTGCCCATACAAACAGTGGTAGCAGGGACTGTCAGCGCGGCGGGGGTCGAATACCGACAATTGCCCCTCAAGGCGAATGGCCGCGCCACTGACCAACGGTTTGCCGGCGGCAACGCAGGCTACGTTGACCGCCTCGCGGGTAGAGAAGTTATCGCTGCAATCGAGCACCAGATCCACTGCGTTGACCGCAGCAGCCAGCGAGTCGGCATCCAGCGCAGCACGATGGGCGACCAGGGCGACTTCAGGGTTGATCGCTCTCAGGCGCCCCATGGCCGAATCGACCTTGGTCTGCCCCACGCTGTTAGTGTCATGGATGATCTGGCGTTGCAGGTTGGTCAAATCGACCGTATCGAAATCCGCCAGGTGCAATTCGCCCACCCCAGCAGCGGCCAGGTAAAGCGCCACCGGAGCGCCCAGGCCACCCAGGCCGACGATCAACGCGCGGCTCTGTTTCAGGCGTAATTGACCATCAATGTCGACATGCTGCAACAGAATCTGCCGGCTATAGCGCAACAGCTCCTGATCGGTCAGCACGGGCGGCGCCCCAAGGTGATGCGTTCGTGACCGCCAAGGTCGATGCGACTGTGTACGCCGTCAAAGCCTTGGTTGAGTAACAAATCGCGCACGACCTGGGCCTGGTCGTAACCGTGTTCGAGCAACAGCCAGCCTCCGTCGTTCAGGTGGCCGGGAGACTCTTGGATGATCAGGCGCAAGTCGTCCAGGCCATCGTGCCCCGCCACCAGCGCACTGGCCGGTTCGAAGCGCACATCGCCGGCCACCAGGTGCGGGTCATTGTCGGCAATGTAGGGCGGGTTGCTGATGATCAGGTCGAAGCGCTGGCCTTGCAGGGCGCTGAACCAGTGGCTGTTGAGCACCGTGGCGTTAGTGAGGTGCAGGCGTTGACGATTGCGCTCGGCCAGGGCCACGGCCTCCAGCACACGGTCGACCGCCGTGACCTGCCAGGCCGGACGTTCGCTGGCCAAGGCCAAGGCGATGGCGCCGCTACCGGTGCCCAGGTCCAGGACCTGGGCGGGCGTGGCGGGCAGCAATTCCAGGGCAGCTTCCACCAGCAACTCAGTTTCCGGGCGGGGGATCAAAGTGTGCGGTGCCACTTCCAGGTCGAGTTTCCAGAAGCCTTGCTGGCCGAGGATATAGGCCACCGGCTCGCCGCTGCGGCGGCGCTGCAGGTAGCCGGAAAAGGTCAGCGCGTCTTCGCTGCTGACGATCTTTTCCGGCCAGGTATGCAGATAGCTGCGTGATTTGCCCAGGGCAGCGGCCAGCAGCAACTCCACGTCCAGGCGCGCCGTCGGCGAGTCGGGCAGGTCAGCGGCGCGCAGCAGGCTGGCGATGATGGTCATTTAGTCACCTATCGCCGCCAGTTGGTCGGCCTGGTATTCGGCGAGCAACGGCTCGATCACCGCATCCACGCCCCCGGCGAGAATTTCGTCGAGGGAATACAGGGTGAGGTTGACCCGATGGTCCGTGACCCGGCCCTGGGCAAAGTTGTAGGTACGGATACGCTCGGAGCGGTCGCCGGAGCCCACCAGCAGCTTGCGTTCGCTGGCAATTGCGTTGGCCGCGGCGCTGGTCTGCTGGTCGTTCAACTTGGCCGACAACCAGGACATGGCCCGCGCACGGTTCTTGTGCTGGGAACGTTCTTCCTGGCACTCCACCACAATGCCCGACGGCAAGTGTGTGATACGGATCGCCGAGTCGGTCTTGTTAACGTGCTGGCCACCCGCGCCGGATGAGCGGTAAGTGTCGACACGCAAATCCGCCGGGTTGATCTCGATGGCTTCCTGTTCGTCCGGCTCAGGCAACACCGCGACGGTGCACGCCGAGGTGTGGATACGGCCTTGGGATTCGGTCGCAGGCACCCGTTGCACGCGGTGCGCCCCGGATTCGAACTTCAGCTTGCCGTAGACGTTGTCGCCTTCAACCCGGGCGATGACTTCTTTATAGCCACCGTGCTCGCCCTCGTTCTCGGAGAGGATCTCCACGCGCCAGCCGCGACGCTCGGCATAGCGCGAATACATGCGGAACAGGTCACCGGAAAAAATCGCCGCCTCGTCGCCACCGGTACCAGCGCGGATTTCGAGGAAAACGTTGCGTCCGTCGTTAGGGTCCTTGGGCAGCAGCATGCGTTGCAGGTCACCCTCAAGCTCAGCGAGTTTTTCCTTGGCTTCGCGGACTTCTTCCACGGCCATTTCGCGCATGTCCGGGTCGCTGTCCTTGAGCAGGGCCTGGGCGCCTTCGAGGTCGGCCTGGACTTTCAGCAGGTGTTTATAAGTGGCCACAATGGGCTCAACTTCGGCGTATTCCTTGGAATAAGCACGGAATTTGGTTTGATCGGAAATGACCTCGCCATCGCCGAGCAAGGCGGTCAGTTCTTCGAAACGGTCCTGGAGCACATCCAGTTTATTGAGCAGTGACGCTTTCATTGCGGTTTTTTATCCGAAGAGCTGTCTGACGCGCCCTCACCGAGGGCAAAGAGTTCCTGGGCCATGGCCAGCGCATCGAGGCGGCCTTCGGCGGTAAGCTTTTTCAACTGGACACTAGGAGCGTGGAGCAGTTTGTTGGTCAGGCCACGGGCCAATTGCATCAGCACTTCTTCGGCGCCGCTGCCGTTGGCCAGCATGCGCTGGGCCTTGAGCAACTCTTCATCACGCAGGCGTTCGCCCTGCTGACGATACGCCTTGAGCACATCCACTGCCGCCAGTTCACGCAGGCGCACCATGAAATCTTCAGCGCCGGTGCTGACCATTTCCTCGGCGGCCTGGGCGGCACCCTGACGACTCTTGAGGTTTTCAGCGACCACTTCATGCAGATCATCGACGCTATAAAGGTAAACGTCGTCCAACTCGCCGACTTCGGGCTCGATATCCCGTGGAACGGCGATATCTACCATGAAGATCGGCTTGTGCTTGCGCAGCTTCAACGCGCTCTCGACCGCGCCCTTGCCCAGAATCGGCAATTGGCTGGCGGTGGAACTGATGACGATATCACTGCGCACCAGTTCAGCGGGAATGTCCGACAGCAGCACCGCATGGGCACCGAACTGCTCGGCCAGAATGCTGGCGCGCTCCAAGGTGCGGTTGGCGACCACGATGCGCTTCACGCCAAGATCGTGCAGGTGACGGGCCACCAGGGTGATGGTTTCACCAGCGCCGATCAGCAGGGCCTGGCTGCGCTGCAAGTCGCTGAAAATCTGCTTGGCCAGGCTCACAGCGGCAAAGGCCACGGACACCGGGTTTTCGCCGATGGCCGTATCGGTACGCACTTGCTTGGCGGAATTAAAGGTGGCCTGGAACAGGCGGCCCAGCAATGGGCCGACGGTGCCAGCCTCACGCGCCACGGCGTAGGCAGACTTCATCTGGCCGAGAATCTGCGGTTCACCCAACACCAGCGAGTCGAGACCGGCCGCCACGCGCATCATGTGACGAACTGCCGCATCCTCTTCATGCACATAAGCGCTGGCACGCAGGTCATCGAGGCTCAAATGGTGATAATCGGCCAGCCAGCGCAGCACCACATCCGCCGAGAGATGTTCCTGCTCTATATAGAGCTCGCTGCGATTGCAGGTCGAAAGGATCGCAGCTTCGCGGCTGTCGGTAAGCCGGCAGAGCTGCTGCAAGGCCTCAACCAACTGCTCTGGCGTAAACGCCACGCGCTCGCGCACGTCTACGGAGGCAGTCTTGTGGTTAATACCGAGTGCGAGGAAGGCCATTCAATATCGCTGATGATGTCGGGAAGCCGACAATTGTCCTACTTCGAAAGATTCAGAACAACCACCGTCGTCTATTGTCCCTATACCTTATGCCTATCAATGCACTTTTGCAGGAGCGAGCTTGCTCGCGAAAATCGTCAACGATAACGCGGCAAGCCGGGCGCCCAGCGGCGCTCTCAGGTTTTTCGCCAGCAAGCTCGCTCCTACAAAGGAAAGGCAAAAGGCAGCAATAGTCGTATTCCGAGTGCCCCGGTTATGTTTGGCCGAAGGCTTGTGTCATGATGATCCGACCGCAGGTTAGTCGTCCTCTTCCTATATGAATAGATCTTCCGCGTTGCTCCTCGCTTTTGTCTTCCTCAGCGGCTGCCAGGCCATGGCACCCGTGTCGCCGGACGCTACGTCGCCGGTGGAAGACAGCACTCCCGCCCCTGAAAAACCCAAGGTTTATTCCTCGTTCAGTGAAGAAACGATCTACAGCCTGCTGACAGCTGAGCTGGCCGGCCAACGCAATCGCTTTGATATTGCGCTGGATAATTACGTGACCCAGGCCATCAACACCCAGGACCCGGGGATTTCCGAGCGAGCGTTTCGCATCGCCGAATACCTGGGCGCCGACCAGGCAGCGCTGGACACCTCGCTGATCTGGGCCAAAAATGCCCCGGATGATCTGGAAGCCCAGCGCGCCGCAGCCGTGCAACTGGCGCGTGCCGGGCGCTATGACGACTCCATGGTTTATATGGAGAAGGTCCTGCAGGGCAAAGGCGACACACATTTTGACTTTCTTGCGCTGTCGGCCGCCGACACCGACCAGGACACGCGCAACGGCCTGATGAAGAGTTTCGATCGCCTGCTGCAAAAGCACCCGAAGAACAGCCAGTTGATTTTCGGCAAGGCCCTGCTGCTGCAACAGGACGATGAAGCCGACGCCGCGCTCAAGCTGCTGGAGCAGAACCCGCCGGAAGAAGGTGAAATCGCGCCCATCCTGTTGCGTGCACGCCTGCTGCAAAGCCTTAACCGCGGCAAGGAAGCGATTCCGCTGCTGGAAAAAAGCATCAAGAAATACCCCGGCGACAAGCGCCTGCTCCTGACCTATGCACGTATGCTGGTTGAGCAGGACCGTATGGAAGACGCCAAAGTGCAGTTCGCCAACCTGGTCCAGCAATACCCGGACGACGACGAACTGCGTTATTCCCTGGCATTGGTGTGCCTGGAAGCCAAAGCCTGGGACGAGGCCAAGGGCTACCTGCAAGAGCTGATCGAACGTGACAGCCACGTGGACTCGGCGCACCTGAACCTGGGCCGCATCGCTGAAGAGCGCAACGACCCTCAAGCGGCCCTGCTTGAATACGCCCAGGTCGGCCCCGGCAATGATTATCTGCCAGCGCAGTTGCGCCAGGCCGATATCCTGATGAGCAACGGCCGCACCGACGAAGCGGAAAAACGCCTGGCCGCGGCCCGCGATGCCGAACCGGACTACGCCATCCAGCTGTACCTGATCCAGGCCGAGACCTTATCGGCCAACAAACAGGGCGAACGCGCCTGGAAACTGTTGCAACAGGCGTTGCTGCAATACCCCGACGATTTGAACCTGCTGTACACCCGCGCCATGCAGGCAGAAAAACGCAATGACCTGGCGCAGTTGGAAAAAGACCTGCGGCTGATCATCAAGCGCGACCCGGACAACGCCATGGCACTTAACGCCCTGGGCTACACCTTGTCCGACCGCACCACGCGCTACGCCGAAGCCAAGGCGCTGATTGAACAAGCCCATGCGCTCAACCCGGAAGACCCTGCCGTGCTCGACAGTCTGGGCTGGGTGAATTACCGCCTGGGCAACCTCGACGAGGCCGAGCGCTTGCTGCGCCAGGCCCTGGAGCGTTTCCCGGACCAGGAAGTTGCCGCACACTTGGGCGAAGTGCTCTGGGCCAATGGCAAGCAGCGCGAAGCCCGACAAATCTGGGAAAAATTCCTCAAGGAACAACCCGACAGCCCCATCCTGCGCAGCACCATCAAGCGCCTGACCGGATCCGAGACCCTTTAAGCTTATGTTCTTGCGCCACGTTATCGTTTTCAGCTTCATCGCCCTGCTCGCCGGTTGCGCGGGCATCGGCAGCCGTGAATCCGTTGAAGGCCAGGGCAACCCGGCACAATGGAAACAACACAAGGACCAACTCAGCAGCATTGATGGCTGGCAGATCGAGGGCAAGGTCGGGGTGCGTGCGCCGAAAGACTCTGGCAGCGGCACGCTGTTCTGGCTGCAGCGCCAGGACTATTACGACATTCGCCTCTCGGGGCCCCTGGGCCGTGGCGCGGCCCGCCTGACTGGCAGGCCAGGGCAAGTGAGCCTGGAAGTGGCCAATCAGGGCCGCTACGAGGCAACCTCCCCGGAAGAACTGCTGGAGCAGCAGATTGGCTGGAAGTTGCCCGTCTCGCATCTGGTCTGGTGGGTGCGCGGCTTGCCGGCACCTGACAGCAAGAGCCGTCTGAGCCTCAATGGCGACAGCCGCCTCGCCACCTTGGAGCAGGATGGCTGGCAGGTCGAATATTTGAGCTACGTGGAGCAAAGCGGGTATTGGCTGCCCGAACGTATCAAGCTGCATGGCACCGACCTTGATGTCACGCTGGTGATCAAGGACTGGCAACCGCGCAAGCTGGGGCAATAACGTGTCCGTACAAAAATTGACCCTGCCCTCCCCGGCCAAGCTCAACCTGATGCTGCACATCCTTGGCCGCCGTGAAGATGGCTACCACGAGTTGCAGACGCTGTTTCAGTTTCTCGACTACGGCGATGAGCTCAGCTTTGCCGTGCGTGACGATGGCGTAGTGCAGTTGCACACCGAATTCGACGGTGTGCCCCACGACAGCAATCTGATTGTGCGGGCGGCCAAAAAACTTCAGGAACAATCCGGCTGCCCACTTGGCATTGATATCTGGATCGACAAAATCCTGCCCATGGGCGGTGGTATCGGTGGCGGCAGCTCAAATGCCGCGACCACTTTGTTGGGCCTCAATCACTTATGGCAACTGGGCTGGGACCACGATCGCCTTGCTGCGCTGGGCCTCACGCTGGGCGCCGACGTCCCGGTTTTCGTGCGGGGGCACGCCGCATTTGCTGAAGGCGTCGGGGAAAAACTCACCCCTGTAGAGCCCGAAGAACCTTGGTATGTCGTGCTGGTGCCGCAAGTATCTGTAAGTACAGCAGAAATTTTTTCAGATCCGTTGTTGACACGTAACTCTTCTCCCATTAAAGTGCGCCCCGTTCCCAAGGGAAACAGTCGAAATGACTGCTTACCGGTTGTAGCAAGGCGTTATCCAGAGGTACGTAACGCTTTGAATTTGTTAGGTAAATTTACCGAAGCAAAATTAACCGGAACTGGAAGTTGTGTGTTTGGGGGCTTCCCAAGCAAAGCTGAAGCTGATAAAGTCTCGGCCCTTCTTACAGAGACCCTTACAGGGTTTGTAGCAAAAGGAAGCAACGTTTCGATGTTGCATCGCAAGCTGCAAAGTCTGCTCTAAAAGGAACCGAGTGTTAGGCACTCGTTGCAACAGATACAGGGGCGTCGCCAAGCGGTAAGGCAGCAGGTTTTGATCCTGCCATGCGTTGGTTCGAATCCAGCCGCCCCTGCCATTTTCTAATACTCATCCAGGTTACCCTCAGCCTCTAGGTACTGCGCGTGTCCAAGATGATGGTCTTTACGGGGAATGCCAACCCCGATCTGGCTCGACGTGTCGTACGTCAGCTGCATATCCCTCTCGGTGACATCTCTGTCGGTAAATTCTCCGACGGCGAAATTACAGCCGAGATCAATGAAAATGTCCGCGGTAAAGACGTCTTCATTATTCAGCCGACCTGCGCTCCGACCAACGATAACCTGATGGAACTCGTCGTGATGGCTGATGCCTTCCGCCGCTCCTCAGCGACTCGAATCACAGCTGTAATCCCTTACTTTGGTTATGCCCGTCAGGATCGCCGTCCGCGCTCCGCACGTGTAGCTATCAGCGCGAAAGTCGTTGCTGACATGCTGACCGTGGTAGGTATCGACCGTGTGCTCACGGTTGACCTGCACGCTGACCAAATCCAGGGGTTCTTCGATATTCCAGTAGATAACATCTACGGCTCCCCCGTCCTGGTGGATGACATCGAAGACCAGCGCTTTGAAAACCTGATGATCGTGTCCCCGGACATTGGTGGCGTCGTGCGTGCACGGGCTGTTGCCAAATCCCTGGGCGTGGACCTCGGGATCATCGACAAACGCCGTGAGAAAGCCAATCACTCTGAAGTGATGCATATCATCGGTGATGTCGAAGGGCGCACCTGTATTCTGGTTGATGACATGGTCGACACCGCCGGCACCCTGTGCCACGCGGCGAAAGCCTTGAAAGAGCACGGTGCAGCAAAAGTCTTCGCCTACTGCACACACCCTGTGCTGTCGGGCCGAGCGATCGAGAACATCGAGAACTCCGTGCTGGACGAACTGGTGGTGACCAACACCATCCCGTTGTCCGCCGCAGCTCAAGCCTGTGCACGTATCCGCCAACTGGATATTGCACCGGTCGTTGCCGAAGCGGTTCGCCGCATCAGCAATGAAGAATCGATCAGCGCGATGTTCCGTTAAGGGTCAAACCAACGGATCACCTCACTGACGAAAAGCGCCCCGCCCCAGCATTCCGCTGGGGCGGGGCTTTTTTGCCCATATCGAGTTCGGCGCTGGTCGCAAACGCCCCTCGATGATGGCTATTTTGGAGATACAACATGAACGAATTTACTCTGAACGCCCAAGCGCGTACTGACCTGGGGAAAGGTGCGAGCCGCCGCCTGCGTCACGCCGCCAACATCCCAGCCGTTGTCTACGGTGGTAACAAGCCTGCTGAATCCGTGACCATCCTGGCCAAGGAAATCGCCAAGCTGTTCGAAAACGAAGCTGCCTACAGCCACGTTATCGAGCTGAACGTCGACGGCGCCAAGCAGAACGTCATCGTTAAAGCAATGCAGCGTCACCCTTCCAAGCAGTTCATCATGCACGCTGACTTCGTTCGCGTTGTAGCTGGCCAGAAACTGACCGCCATCGTGCCTGTGCACTTTGTGGGTGAAGAAGCTCCGGTCAAGAAAGGCGGCGAGATCTCTCACGTCCTGAACGAAATCGAAGTGACCTGCCTGCCGAAAGACCTGCCTGAGTTCATCGAAGTCGACCTGTCGGCTCTGGAAATCGGCGCCATCGTTCACCTGTCCGACCTCAAGGCCCCTAAAGGCGTTGAGTTTGTTGCACTGGCTCACGGTGATGACAAAGCTGTTGCCAACGTTCACGCTCCACGCGTTGCTCCAGAAGAAGCTGAAGAAGGCGCTGCAGAGTAATTCACTCTGTATTGCCGGAGCTTGAGGAAACATCGCGGACCGAAACGTAGCGAGAAAGCGGGCGATAACGCGGCGTTTACTCTTGAGTAAATGATGTAGTGTCGTCCACTTTCGCCGCACCTGGGTACGGCGATGTTATCCACAACTCCAAAGGAAGGGCCCCCGTCGTGACTGCCATTAAACTGATCGTTGGCCTGGGAAATCCAGGCGCCGAATACGAACAGACCCGGCATAACGCGGGGGCCCTTTTTGTTGAGCGTATCGCCCACGCCCAAGGCATCAATCTGGTGGCCGATCGCAAATATTTTGGCCTGACAGGGCGCTTCTCGCATCAGGGTCAGGATGTTCGTCTGTTGATTCCCACCACCTACATGAACCGCAGCGGCCAGGCTGTCGCGGCGCTTGCGGGCTTCTTCCGGATCAAACCCGAAGAAATCCTGGTGGCCCATGACGAACTGGACCTGCCACCCGGCGTAGCCAAGCTCAAGCTCGGCGGCGGGCATGGTGGGCACAATGGCCTGCGTGACATCATCGCGCAGTTGGGCAATCAGAATAATTTTTACCGTCTGCGGCTCGGCATTGGCCACCCAGGCGTTGCCAGTATGGTTTCAAATTTCGTCCTGGGTCGTGCGCCACGCGCCGAACAGGAAAAACTCGATGCCAGCATCGATTTTGCCCTCGGCGTGCTGCCGGATATCTTCGCCGGTGAATGGAACCGTGCGATGAAAAACCTGCACAGCCAGAAGGCTTGACTCTTATCCGAGGGGAAACACCATGGGATTCAATTGCGGCATCGTCGGCCTGCCCAACGTCGGCAAGTCCACCCTGTTCAACGCCCTGACCAAGTCCGGTATTGCGGCGGAGAACTTCCCCTTCTGCACCATCGAACCCAACAGCGGCATCGTACCAATGCCGGACCCGCGTCTTGACGCACTGGCGGCCATCGTCAATCCCAAGCGCATCCTGCCGACCACCATGGAGTTCGTCGACATCGCGGGCCTCGTCGCCGGCGCCTCGAAAGGTGAAGGCCTGGGCAACAAGTTCCTGGCCAACATCCGCGAAACCGATGCTATCGCCCACGTGGTCCGCTGCTTTGAAGACGAGAATGTGATTCACGTCTCCAACAGCGTAGACCCCAAGCGCGACATCGAGATCATCGACCTGGAACTGATCTTCGCCGACCTCGACAGCTGCGAAAAGCAACTGCAGAAAGTCGCGCGTAACGCCAAGGGCGGCGACAAGGATGCAGTGGTCCAGAAGGGCCTGCTGGAGCAGTTGATCGCGCACTTTACCGAAGGCAAACCGGCGCGCAGCCTGATGAAGAATATGGGGGCCGATGAGAAGGCCGTGATCAAGGGCTTCCACCTGCTGACCACCAAGCCTGTGATGTACATCGCCAACGTTGCCGAAGACGGCTTCGAGAACAACCCGCTGCTCGACGTGGTCAAGGCCATTGCCGACGAAGAAGGCGCCATCGTTGTTCCGGTATGCAACAAGATCGAAGCGGAAATCGCCGAGCTCGATGACGGCGAAGAAAAGGACATGTTCCTCGAGGCCCTGGGCCTGGAAGAGCCTGGCCTGAACCGCGTAATCCGCGCCGGCTACGAAATGCTCAACCTGCAGACCTACTTCACCGCCGGTGTCGAAGAAGTCCGCGCCTGGACCGTCAAGGTCGGTGCTACCGCGCCACAGGCGGCAGGCGTGATCCACACCGACTTTGAGAAAGGCTTTATCCGCGCTGAGGTGATCGCTTACAACGACTTCATCCAGTTCAAGGGTGAAGCCGGTGCCAAGGAAGCCGGTAAGTGGCGCCTGGAAGGTAAGGATTACATTGTCAAAGATGGCGATGTGATGCACTTCCGTTTCAACGTGTAAGCGTTAGCTGAACCTCTGCCCGATACAAAAAAACCGACGCATTGCGTCGGTTTTTTATTGCCTCCTGTTTCTACCTGCCACCCAACTAAAAGCCCCACACATAGAAAACTTAATCACTCATAACCCTTGATCGATTTAAACGATGAATCCTTCAAGCCTTAAGTCTTCTCCTACACTAAAGATTCAACAACCATCAAGAATGCACTTGAACAATACAGCGCCCTGACATAGTTAATATTTGACACGCTCTCGCGCAGTATTTTCATACTAATAAGCACGATGACATTTTTGATTATTTGCGCTCTACTGACCGCACGCCAACAGCGTTCTATCAACAGTGAAGTGATAGCGATAGTGGAGCACCCTGACTATGTCAGCCTCTTACAAGACAACAAATGAGACATACTTCCCTTCTGTTGAAACCTTGGATATCGAACGTACGCTCAAGAGTACCGCAGCGCTCGATATCGATATTTTGTTGTTGGGGGAGACGGGTACTGGCAAGGATACCCTGGCCCAACGAATCCATCGTTTGTCGAGGCGACGAGGTCATTTTGTCGCAGTGAACTGCGCCGCCATCCCGGAAAGCCTCGCAGAGAGCCAACTGTTCGGCGTCAACAGCGGCGCCTATACAGGAGCAGTGCAATCACGTGCGGGTTTTATCGAAACCGCACACCTGGGCACCTTGTATCTGGATGAAATCGACAGCATGCCGCTTTCCATGCAGGCCAAACTGCTACGTGTGCTGGAGTCACGTGGCGTCGAGCGCCTGGGCTCAACCCGGTTTATCCCGGTGGACATGCGAGTCATCGCCTCTGCGCAACAATCCCTGCATGAGATGGTCGAGCAGGGAAAGTTCAGGCGCGACCTGTATTTCCGCCTGAACGTCGTAAATATCAATCTGCCTGCGCTGCGCAATCGCCGTGACCGAATCGTCCCGTTGTTCCTGAGTATGATTCAAGAGGAAGCCGAGCACTATAAGTGTCTCGCCCCAAACCCTTGCAGTGAGCTAGTCCAACAGTTGCTGTGCCATCCATGGCTGGGGAATGTGCGTGAACTGCGCTCGACTGCCAAACGTTTCGTGCTGGGTCTGGCGCCATTATCAAGCTCGCCCTCGAACGCTACAAACCAACCCACCAACCTGAAAGAACGCCTGCAACAAATCGAGAAAGCTCTGATTGAAGAGTCGCTGCGGCGTCATACCTACTGTGTGGACGAGGTGGCTGTAGAGTTGGGCATGGCAAAGAGAACGCTTTACTACCGAATGAAACAACTAGATATACAGTAGCCCGCTGCTCAGCCCACACCGAAGACACCTTCAGACACACCCTTTAAGTAAAAGCGGGAACCATATTCGAGCCTGAACCACACAAGGATGAGCCTGATATATTTAGTGCCTATCGGCAGCAACACTATTGCAACTACGCATCAAGGCTCAAATGTCATTTCTTAGATAGCGGAGCATCACTATGAGTATTTCTGGCATCAACCCGCAAAGCTACCACCCCCCGGTCACCGGTGGCGAAAACGCAGACCTTAAGGCAGAAAGGAAGCAACTGCTTCGCGAATCCATGAAAGAAAGCAATGAGGCGTTCAGGATCAGTGAGCAGAAAAAGAACAACGACGCGCTGCGTTAAATAGCTTCACCGCCCTTGGTCATCAAAGGGCGGGTTTCCCCTTAGAGGTCCATATGCAAATAGAAGAAGTCGACGTATTACGCGAATATCAAAACGGCCTTACAGCCCACAGGTCCCCTACCCAACCTACGCACCACAGCGAAGATGCGAGCTTTTTCAGCGCGTTATTGGCCCCCTCGATGCAACGGGTTACCGCCACGCCATCCGCGAACGCACTGACCGACGCTTTGCAGTATTTGGACAAGGCTAAAAGTGGTATGAGTCGAGGTCTCAAGGACTTCAACAATGAGTTCAAAGAAAAAAATCGGCTCAACTACACCCCCAATCTTTCAGACTCCATTCTACTGACCCAAACCCTGGTGAAGTGCGTCGGCAAGGGCGCGCAATGCCTAGAAAAAATCAGCAACCTGCAGTAGGAAAAAATGACTCGTTTTCTATCCGTCGGATTAGTTTTCTCGCTGGCGCTGATGCTGGGCGGCTGCGGCGAAAGTGTCGAACTGCATCGCCAACTCTCCGAGCAGGATGCCAATGAGGTCATCGCGGAACTGGCTGACAAACACATACGCGCACAAAAAGTGCCTGCCAAGGACGGCGTCGTGGTGCGTGTCAATGCAGCCGATATCAGCCGCGCCGTTCGCACACTGGAAGCGGTCGGATTGCCCAAGGTCGCCCGTGCCACGATGGGGGACACCTTCCGCAAGGAGGGCGTCATCTCTACGCCACTGGAAGAGCGTGCCCGGTATATCTATGCCCTGTCCCAGGAGTTGGAGGCGACCCTGTCAAACATCGATGGGGTCATCGTCGCTCGTGTGCACGTGGTGCTGCCCGAACGCGTGGCTCCCGGTGAGCCCGTCCAACCCGCCTCCGCCTCAGTGTTCATCAAACATGACCCACGACTGGAGCCCGACAGCATCCGCGCGCGCGTACGCAGGATGGTATCCAGTAGTATTCCTGGCATGACCACTGCACTGGATAACGCGCAGAAGCTCACGGTGGTTTTTGTACCGGCAACGGCTTACCAGGAACAACAACGCCTGAGCTACTTCGGTCCGTTCCTGATCCCTGAGGAAGACGTCGGTTTTTGGCGTACCGCTATGAGCGCTCTGGTTATCGGCGCGATACTGACACTCGCCTTGGCGCTGTTCTGGCGCATACGAAGCCAACGATCCAGGCAGGAACCTGTAGCCTCAGCGCCTCTAGCGAATGAGTGATCATCTGGCCTGGGCCCAATGGTGGGCCAGTCCGTGGCAGTTTTCGCACCCGGACGCGACCAGCGCTCACGCCTACCACGCAGTACCCGCCTTGTGCCGCAGCCAACCCGCGCTGGCGTGCGCAGCGTTGGGCATCGAGCCATGCCTGCCTCCCCCTCCCTGTGCAACGGTGCTTGGTTTGGCCCTGGCTTCACGGGAGCAGTTCGATCTGGCGATGGCACTGCTGGAGCTTACGTGCCATCCCAACCTCGACAGCCCCTTGTGCGATGAACACCGCAAGTGGTGTGAGCGCCTTGCCAAGGCGCTACACCCTGACGCCCTGTTGCAGCCGGAGGATGATCCAATGCAATTGCTGAGGGCCTGGGTCGAGCCTGCTGTCTGGCAACGCCTTCGTCTGCGCTTGCCGCCTGACCGGGTGCAGGCACTTGAAACCACACACCTGCCATTTGACGATGCGCATGGCCGGCTCAATACGCTGTGGCAGGCGATTGTCTGGCGTATCGACGCAACGGGTAGTGAAACAACTCGTCGTTAACGGCAACACACCAGAGCATTGTCTATGTTGACCCAACGCAAAATCGAATTGCACGACGGCGCTTCCGGGCAGCCAAAAGTACTGATTACCCGGGAGATGCTCGCCGATTGCTTTCAGTCCGCGCAGTTGCTAGATAGCGCACGGGCCCAAGCTGAAGAGCTGCTGCGCCAGGCGGTTGAGCATCGTGAAGAAATGCTTGAGCAGGCCCGCCTCGACTTCTGGTCACGCGCCCACGCGCAACTCAGTGCGTGGGAGCGCCAACGCAAGGCGATGTGTGACAACCTCGAACACTACGCAACATCCATCGCCAACCGAGCCTTCCACTGCCTGTTGGAGGAAGTGCCTCCCCCAAAGCGCCTTTCGGCAT
Organism: Hoplolaimus columbus; assembly: GCA_016433075.1. NCBI lineage: Eukaryota > Metazoa > Nematoda > Chromadorea > Rhabditida > Hoplolaimidae > Hoplolaimus > Hoplolaimus columbus. Next base: position 54,176 of record JAEHOM010000008.1, on the reverse strand, counting down.
TGGTCAAACAGTTGGTAACGACGCAAATTCCACCTATGAAGGCCACCTTGGTTTGCAACCCGCTCGAGCATGAGCAGATAGCCCAAGCCTTGGTCCAGCTGGGCTCTACACCTTGGAAGCTTCGCCCCGATGACCAGGTCAAACCTCAATCGCTGCTACTGGAAACAGATGAGGGCGATTTTCGGATCGACTGGGCCTCGATGCGAGAAATATTGTTTACAAACGTGTAGGGACATAGCGGTAGAGGCAGGCGATATCTTTAAAAAAATTTCTTCCGATGGAACTGGTGGCAAACAACCCGCCACACAGTTCAGACACATCTGGAGTAAAAATCATGGACTTTCACGGAAACCTGAAAAACCATTTATTGAGGCAAGTTCAGGCTGATATCAAGCGGGTGAATACGGCCTATAAAGATCCGGAAGCGCTCGATGCAGATATCGATTACTTCAGCAACCTCATGAAACAACAGAAGCTCTCAGTCATCGCGTTCAACGAACACACGCGCTCCAGACATACACTGCTCAAAACAGCGCTGGATGGCGTGCAATAAGTTGCAAGCACTCCTTGCCGGTTGGCTGAATGGCCACGAAGAGCAGCTCACCTTGTTTGAGAGCGACGACGAAATCATCTTTCAACGCGTTTCGAACAGACTGCTGGTAAAGGTCCAGTTGACCCAGGCGGGCGATCACAAAGCCCAGTTGCGCACCTGGATGCGCCTGGGAGGCCCTAGCCTGAGCTATTTTCACGGTGCAGTTGCATTGGCGCCGACCACCGGTGCGCTTTGGCTTATTCAATGCGTGGAGAGGGGGCACGGCGAAGCGCTGGCGAAGTGTCTCGAGTCCCTCCTCAACCAACGCGACACCTGGCGCGCCGTCGTCGCGCGCCAGGCGCGGCCTGTACGCACATTCATATCCACGTCGCTGCGCTCGACACCGTACTAACCAGAGACTTTCCCATGCCTGATAAAAACGACAAGCACAAACGCTTGCGCCCTCACGTACCTGCTTTTACTCCCCGCGCCGCCTGGTGTTGGCTCATTATGCTGCCTGGGTGGCTACTACCACTGGATAGCGCGCTGGCCGCAATACCTCCTGAGTGGAAGAACACGGCCTACGCTTATGAAGCCCAGCACAAGCCAGTGCGCGAAGTGCTGGAGGATTTTGCCCAGACATTTGGTACTCAGCTCCAGGTCGAGGGCCTGCTCGAAGGTAACGTCAACGGCAAGATACGCGCAAATACGCCGCAATCATTGCTCGACCGGTTGGGGGTCGAACACCGTTTCCAATGGTATATGTATAACAACACCCTCTATATCAGCACCCTGGACCAGCAAGAATCCGCGCGCCTGGAAGTCTCCTCCGAGACCATCGCGGACCTCAAACAAGCGCTGACCGATATAGGCTTGCTCGACAGTCGTTTCGGCTGGGGCGAGTTGCCGGAAGACGGTGTTGTGCTGGTCTCCGGCCCGAAGGTTTATATCGAACAGATCAAGCGCTTCAGCAGCCAGCGCCGTTCTACGGATGAAAAACAGAGCGTGCTGAGCTATCCACTGAAATTCGCCAGCGCGGCGGATCGCCAAATGGAATATCGCAACGAAAAAATCATCATCCCCGGTGTAGCCACCATGCTAAGAGGGCTCCTGGAACCGCGCTCACCCTCATCGTCTTCGGCGCAGTCTCAACGCTCCATCACCCAGCCCCCGTTCATCACACCGGTGATGCCACGCTTGAGCAACCCGTTGCTGGGGCAAATGCTCGGCTCCACGCCGACAACCGGGTTGAACGACTCGACCGATACGGGCATGTCAATCACCCGGCGGGTCCCCCTCAGCCCTGCCCGTATCCGCGTCGAAGCCGACTTGCGCAATAACGCCATCCTGATTTATGACGTGCCGGAACGGCAGGCAATGTATCGCGAACTGATCACCCAGCTCGACGTGGCACGCAAACTGGTGGAAATCGATGCCATCATCCTCGACATCGAGCGCACGCAACTGCGCGAATTCGGGGTGAGATGGGGCTTTCAGAACAGTCGCTTCAGTGGCGCAGCCAACATGATTTCCGGCAACGCTCAGCTGACAATTGAAAACCGCGGTCGTTTCGACGCGGAGATACGCGCGCTGGAAGCCAAGGGCCTGGCAACCATGGTGTCCAATCCGTCAGTCCTGACACTGGAAAACCAGCCAGCGGTAATTGATTTCAACCGGACCCAATACCTGACTCGCGGTCGGCAGAACGCTACGATTTTACCGATCACCGTGGGTACCAGCTTCCAGGTCGTGCCCCGCGTCATCACGAGCCGTGGTGGCCATCAGATTCAGCTGTTGGTAGATATCGAGGACGGTAACTTCGAAGAGGCCAACCCTACTCCCGGTAGCTTCGATGTACGCCGAGGCAAAGTCAGCACCCAAGCCATCATGGCCGAAAAACGTTCGCTCGTGGTCGGTGGTTTCCACGTCACCGAAAGCACCGACAAGCACAGCAAAGTACCCCTGCTGGGGGATATTCCGCTGTTGGGCAAGGCGTTGTTTTCCTCCACTGAACGACAGAACAATCGGCGCGAACGTCTATTTATCCTCACGCCACGCGTTATCGGCGACCAGACCGACCCGTCACGCTACCTGCCCCAGGCAGACCAGGTCGAATTGCAAGCCGCTCTCACCCCCCTGGCCAGGCGCTACGACCCTCACCAGCCAGTGATCAAGCGCAGCGACATTATCAGTACCCTGGCGCACCTGGTCACCGGGCAAGTGCCCAAAGCCTTCAAGGTAGCGCCGATGCCCCTGGGGCTGAACACCTTGTGCAGTACCCGCAACTTGCTGGCGCTGAACACCGAGCGCAGCCAGTGGTACGCCGGCCCGCAGTACAACGTAGCCGTGGTGGTGCTGCGCAACCAGTTCAATCGCAATGTGCGCATCGACGAAAAGGAATGCAGTACTTCGCAAACCCTGGCCGTGAGTGTCTGGCCCCGCGCCTGGCTCAAGCCGGGCGAGGAAGCAGAAGTGTTTATCGCCATGCGCCCGGTGGTCAAGGATGAACACATCAGCGTGCCCCGTCCCTCCCTGATCACTCCAACTCAAAAGGCCAAGCCATGAAACATCGCTCGCTGTACGTCACCCTGATCGGCGCGGCGCTGCTCGTCGCCGGTTGTACGCCCACCTGCAAGGGCGACTCCTGCTCACGTCCGCAATCGTCCAAGGACAAGCTGGTGATTTGGTGGCCTTCACAAACGCGCGTCGAACCCGGCCCTGCCGGAGAGCGTCCGGACTATCAGACGGTGTCGCTGGAACGATGAGCGCCCAGGGAACCCCGGCCGATGAACGCCAGGTCTTCCTCGACAGCCTGGTGGGCGGCTCTGCCGCCCACCTGACGCTTGGCCCGGGGGTAACAGCCAGCAACATGCAAGCCGGAACCCGTCAGGGTCTGGCCCTGCACGTGGCTCGCGAGGCGCTGCAAGCCTCACAATTGCAGAACGCGCTGGAGCGGCGTTTCGAGCAGGCCGTGGCATTCGATGGCTGCTTTATCTACATTGACGCCCAGGACGCGCTGGTGATCTGGCATGCACTGCCCCCACAGCCCAACCTGCTCGACAGGCTCCTCAGCCGAATGTTGTCGTTGGCCAACCTTGAAACCCTGGATGCGCGTACCCGGCGCTGATCAACGCAGATCAAGCTCCGGCAATTCCAGGGTTTCACGCTTGGCCTCATCATCAAGCTCGCGCAGGGTGCGGTAGATCAATGCCACGGCCTGCAGGGTTTCACGAGGAATTGTCGCCCCCAGCTTGTTCGTATACAGCGTACGGGCCAGCCACACGCACTGGATCACCGGTACATCAGCCGCTTTGGCGCGAGCGATCAACGCACGGGCGTCATCATCAGTCCCTTTGCTCACCAGCAGGGGCAGCGGCGTTTTGCCGGGGCGGTAATACAAGGCCACGGCAAAGTGCGTCGGGTTGACCACCAGCATATCGGACTCCTCCAGCTTGGGCAGCTTGACCTTCGGCTCCTCCTGGGCCAATTGCTGCGCCAGGGCGCGGCGCTGCCCCTTCACGTGGGGATCGCCCTCCATGTCCTTGTACTCTTTCATGACCTCGACCTGGGTCATGCGCATGCGCTTGGCAAAAAAGTATTTCTGCATTGCGAGGTCGATAAGCGCCAGCACCAGCAATAACCCGAGACAGGCATGCAGCAGATAGCGGAACAGGGCGATCAATCCCAGGAGGTAGCTTTGCAGATCGCTGGTGGCCATATTGATCAACGCCCCCAGGGAAGGCCAGATCACCACGTACAGGATCAGGCCCAGCAGTGTTGCCTTGACGATGCTCATCAACAGGTTCATTACCGACTGGGCAGAAAACATTTGCTTGAGTTGGCTGAGCGGGTTGAGACGATTGAAGTCGAGCTTCAAGGCGTCCGGCGCGAACAGAATCCCGAACTGCATCCAACTGCTGACCAGCTTCGTGATAATCGCCACCGCGGCCATCAACAGGGCGAAGGAGAAAAACAACATCAAACCTTCGACCATCACTTCTTCCAGCGCCTGCGGGAAAGGCAAGGACAGACGCGTGATCGGCAGCAGCATCAACTGCTGGAAACGTTGCAGGCTGCTCTCGGCGGTGAACAAGGCGATTTCGCTGATAGCTGTCAGCACCAGTAGCTTACCCACATCCTGGCTTTGGGCGACTTGGCCTTTCTTACGCTGATCACGCAGCTTCTTGGCTGATGCGGGGTGCTTCTTTTCCCCCGAATCACTCATGACAGCGAGACCTTGAAGAACACGCCCAGGGAGTGCTTGAGGTCTTTAAGCAAGCCCATGCGCCCGACGATCAGGTCCTGCAGCAACGCAAAATACAACAACAGCACACCGATACCCGCCAGGCTCTTGAGGGGCGGCGCCAGCGTACTCACTTGCAATTGCTGACTGTAGACCCCCAGCAGCGCGATGCCGAACTCCAGCAACAGCAGCACCGCAATAAAGGGGGCAGCGTAGAGCATCATGTGCGTGAAGGTATCGCCAAGCAGGCCGACAAATACATCGAACCCATCGGCAGCGGGCAGTGGAAACCACACCGTCGGTGGCCAGAGCAGATAGCTGTCCCAGATCACCTGCGTCAACGCCCCGAGGCCCATACTGGCCATCAGCAAAAAAATCGCCAATTGTTTGAACAGATGCCCGGCCGGCGTCGCGTCTGGCCCAAGCGAGGGGTTGAGCTGACCACCGGCCAAAGCGCCCCGCTGGTTATCCAGCAACGCCCCGACCGACTCGAACAGCCAGAACGGCATCGACAGCAACACGCCCAGCAATAACCCCAGGGCCAACTCTTTGAGGACCAGCCCTCCGAGCATCAGCGCCGAGTGTTCCTGGCCCTCCAGCAAGACATGAATGGCAGGTGCAGGCAGCAGTGCCATGACCACCACAATGGTGTGCCGCAGCATGCCGCGTATATGTTGAAAACAGAATGCCGCCACGAGGAAAGCGCAGGGGTATATACGCGCCATGGCGACCAGCAGGGAGGGCAAATATTCAAGATATAACAGCACAGGCAGACCTCAGTGCAGGGCCGATCGACCGATCATGTCAAAGGTCAAGTTCATCAACTGGATCAACTCCACACCGATCCAGCGACCGGTCATGATCAGGGTGATCCCCACTGCCACCAGCTTGATACCGAAGGGCAACGTCTGGTCCTGGACCTGCATCAGTGCCTGCACCAGGGAGGTCATGACCCCCACCACCACCACCGCCACGATCAGCGGCGGCGCCGTTAGCATGACTACCAGCAACATGCCCTGCTTGAACAGTACGATGGGTTCCATAGGTCACTCAGAGATAGGAAAAGAACAGGCTGTCGAGCAACCGCGACCACCCGGAGACCATCACGAACAAGAGCAATTTGAGCGGCAGGGAAATGGTCATGGGCGAGACCATTTGCATACCCAAAGCCAAGAGGAGATTGGAAACGATCAGGTCAATCACGATGAAAGGGATATAGATCAGAAAGCCGATTTCGAACCCCGCCTGCAACTGTGACAGCACAAAGGCCGGCGCCAGCAGGATCAGGTCCTCACGTTGGACCTCCTGCGCCATCTGCGCCGGCCACATGCGCATGGCATTTTCCAACAGGTGGGTAAGAATATCCGGGTCACTGTTGCGCAGCATGAAGGTGCGCAATGGTTTGATCGCCTCCATTCCCGTCTGTTGGAGTGCGCCTACGCTGGTCAGGTCCAGGGGCGACACCTTGACGATCTCGGCCATCTCATAGCCTACAGGCGCCATGATGAACAGGGTTGCCGCCAGGGCAATACCATTGATGGCCATGCCCGGAGGCACCTGCTGCACACCGATGGCATTGCGGGTGATCATCAGCACAATCACGATCTTCAGGAACGCCGTGCAGACGACCAACAGCATGGGCATCAACGACAGTGCCCCAAGAAATATTGCCAGGACGACCGGATCTATTCCCTGGAAACTATTCATCGAGAAAAGATCACGCGAGACATCTGCAGCCCCAGCCGCCCGTCCACTTCAACCAACTGGCCCAGGCCGAGGGGGCGGTCGCCGTAATAGAGACCGGCAGTGCCGGGGGCATAGCCGGCAACCCCCAACACCGCGCCGGGCGCAAGGTTGCGTAATTCGCCGAGGGTCAGGTTCAGCGTACCGCACCGTACATTGAGCGCCATGCTCAGCTCGTCGAATGGTTCATGCCCGAACACATCCATCACCGCTGTTTCATCCTCATGCTCTGAGTAGGGCTGTGTTGCAAAATCCTCATCCACAAACATATCCTCGATAGAAGTAAGGGTCAGGCGCATCGGCCCGGACTCAGCGTCGATCCAGCCCACCAGGCGCTGTTTGCCAACCTGCACGTGGCCGGCTCCCGACGCACTGAAAAAGGCTCGCTCAAGCACCAGCACGTCACCAGCCCGCAAGCCGCGCAGTTGGTGCATGGACAACCGCAGGTGCCCAAGCGTTACGTCAACCGCCAGCCGAAACTGCGCCGGCATCGGCTCAGCCCTGGATCGCCACGGCCCCGCCTTGCATAGCGCCAGAAAGCTCTCGACAGACAGCCACAGATAGCCCGCCACGCGAGAGGCCCCAAGCGTCACGCAGAGTCGACAACCAAAGTTCATGGGGCGAGCGCCTGGCAGCAAACGCAGGTACCCAAACAACGCCTGCACCTGAGGGCTCAGATGATGCTGGAACAACTCCCAGAACCAGGCGTCCGGATCATTCCCGGCCTGCTCGAGCGTCACGGGGCATTCACCCATCAAGCTGAACTGTGGTCCTGGCTCACTGAAGGCCAAGACGCCACAGGCGGTTTCGAAGCAGAGCGGCTGGATGCCCACAGGAGCAGTACCAGGCTCCATTCTCAACTCGCCACTCGACCCAGCGACCTCGAACGGCATACACAACCCTTGCCCCAAGCGCTGCCGGGCAACCGCAATATCGGTTTTGAATCTGGGAAGTATCAAAGGTGGCAGCATCATGCCTACGTCGATTTTGCCAGATACAAACTGACAGGCTGGCGCAGGCTCTGCGCCAACCGTTGCTCACATTGTTGGCGTACACCACTGAGCCAGTGCACCGTATTGTCTTGCTCTGCATGCAGCTCGACGTTCCAGCCCCCCTGCTCCCGGCGGATACTGGCGTTGATCCGCCCCAGGCGGCCCAGGTGAAAAACAGCCATCAACGGCCATTGCGAACCAACGAGCATTCGCGGCGCCAACTGCTCGGTCAGTGCCCCGATCATGGCGACATCGCCCGAGGCTTTGATTCCGTTCAGAGACGCTCCATACCCCCCGCTGTCCTGGCCCCCATCGTCAAACAACCGGGCGAACAATCGCCCTTGCTCCCAAGGCACCAGGGTACCGAATTCAGGTGCACGATCATCGCGAGACTCGCGCGGACGCTGACGTTCAGGCGGACTAACTGAAACCTGTTTCATATCGGCTCCTGCCTCAGTAACTCAGATAACTCTTGTATTTTTTCTACCTGGCGCAAGCACAAGGTGACGTGTTTCTGCGCCTGGCCGACCCGTGCAGCCCGCTCTTGCTGCTGCTCTTGGAGTTGCAACAATTGGCCTTCTTCACGCCGGGTACCCGCCGATAATTGCCGCTCCTTGGCACTCCAGTTTTTCAGCGCCTTGAACGTCACCACCTGCCCCTGGTGCTGACTCAACAGCTGCGCGCATTGCCGGGCCTCTTCCAGGCGGGTTTGCTCGAGGATTTCCTGCGCCTCCCGGATATGCGCGACCAGCGCTTGCTGCGCCCTTTTTGCCTCACGCAGCGCACGCTCGGCGCGGTCTGCACGGTGTCGGCGCAAACGTCGCAGGGTATCGATTTCAGCCGGTAACACTTCAGAATGGGACATGGGCGGTCAGCTCAGCCAATTGGTCCATGGTGGCGGCAAGCGGCGAAGGTTCGCGCAAGTCCTGGCGCAGAAAGCCATCTACCGCCTGCCGACTGTCAACAGCCAGGTCGGTGAGTGCATCGTTGCCGGGCTGATACTCCCCCAACTTGAGCATCAGCTCGATCTGCTGGTAAGCCGACAGCAAGCGTCGTAGCGCCGTGCCGGCACGGATATGCACGGGCTCGGCAACATTGCTTAGAATCCGCGAAAGGCTGGCCAGGACATCGACCGCCGGGTAATGGCCGCGCTCGGCCAGCTTGCGCGACAGGACGATATGACCGTCGAGCAGAGAGCGCACCTCATCCGCTACCGGATCGTTCATGGAGTCCTGTTCGATCAACACTGTATAGATGGCCGTGATCACGCCTTCACGGGTCAAGCCGGCACGCTCCACCAGACGTGGCAGCAAACTGTAGACCGACGGCGGCAGACCACCGCGCCCCAAGGGTTCACCGGCAGCCAGGCCGATTTCACGTTGGGCCCTGGCAAAACGGGTCAGAGAGTCGATCAGCAACAGCACCCGCTGGCCCTTGCGCCGGAAACCTTCGGCCAGCGCAGTTGCCGTGAACGCGGCACGCGCGCGCTCCATGCTTGAGCGGTCGGAGGTTGCACACACCAACACGGCCTTGGCACGCAACTGCTCATCCAGTTCATGATCGAGAAACTCGCGCAGTTCCCGGCCCCGCTCCCCGATGAGACCGAATACGATCACATCGCACTCCACGTTACGGGCGATTTCGGCCAACAAGGTGGTCTTGCCACAACCGGCTCCGGCAAACAGCCCGACACGCTGGCCCTCCCCCAGGGTCATCAGGCCATCAATCGAGCGCACCCCCGTAGCCAGTGCGCGGTTGATCCGCGGCCGTTCGGTAGGAAGAGGCGCCTCGCATAACACTGTGGTCGCCCCAGGGGTGTCCGCTTCCACGAACGCGCTCACACCATCGCCCGCAATCGGGCGGCCAAAACCATCCAGCACCTGCCCCAACAACTCATCACCGACCCGGACCTGATGCGGAACCCCCAACCGCTCGACGCTGGCGCCTACACGCACGCCTTCAAGGTTGCCCAGGGCACTGAGCACCGCATCGCGCTGATCGAACCCGATGATCTCGGCGAGCATGTAGTCGCCCGGCCCTTTTTCGACTTTGCATAGGTCACCAATACGTGCCTGCGGCAACCGGCACTGCAGCAGCATGCCGTTCACGCGCTGGATACGACCGAGCATTGTCACCGGCGCGAAACTGCTCAACGCCTGTGACTGGTTCAGTTGCCAGGCCTCCAGACGCTCCTGCAGCGCCCCCTTCACCAGCCCACCTCATAGCGTTGCTCGCCGTCAAAAACCACTTTGCTGTTATCGATCAAAACCAGGCGCAGGCCATCCACTTCATCACCCACGAATAAGCGGCTTCCTTCCTCCAGCACCACGTGGCCATTCGGGCCACCCACTATCTGCGAGATCTTGAACGGTAGCCTGCCTTCGCGTACCCGTACGCGACTGAGCACCGGCACCACAGTGTCGAATTGCTCGGCAAAACGGTCGAGCATGCGCGCAATCAGTTCCACTTCATCCTGGGAAACAACACCATTGAGGGCAATCTGACCATTGACGATCTGCAAGCTGACGCGCTGGAGCAATTCACGTTCGTTGAGCATCTTCATGAGTTGCTGACGCACCTCAGCGGGTGAGTCCAACCCGGGTTTCTGAATGACCGCCGGCATCAGCGATGCCTGGGCCTCACGCTCACCGCTGAAGATAATGCCGACCGCAGCGATGATCACGGCGCATAGCAGAACCAGGCTGACCAAGCGTTTTTGCTGCAACAAGGGAATGGAAGACAGCGTCAGCGGCAATGGCGCCTGGGGCAAGGGCTCCGTTGCCGGCCGGGGCGGCTTGAGCACCGATGCCTGCCGCCAAGGATGATCGGCAGGGCAGACACACAAGCTGACGGGGCCAATCATAAACGGCGTGTTGAGTGCCAGATCGCCGATCTGCGCCAACATTTGCCCATCGCCGTTTTTCAGCAGCCCCGCTTCAGCCTGCACCGACCAGCGCCCTTCGAGCAATAGCAGGCGCGCGTGGTGCTCGGCGATACCGGGATCATCCAGCAAGAGATCAGCGTCCGCGTTGGCGCCAAGGCTCCACTGCTCACCAAACAGAGGCAGCGCGGCCCCTTGATGCAAACCATCCAACACTCGGAGTTCGAACATCAGTACGTCCCCCCGTACTCTGCAAGTAGCGCTGTGTTCATGCCAATGTCCCGTGCATCAACTCATCCTGGCCAAGGTCAAAACGCCCCAGCACCTTGACCTTGGAAGTGCTTCCCAGCTCGGCGAAAGACAACACCGGCACATGGTTGAACTCCTCAAGCAACAAGGTGCGCAAGGGGCTGCGCAAGTCTTGCGCCACCAACAACACACTTTTTATTTTTGCCCGTGCACTGAAGGCCTGGTTGAGCAGGTTGACCAGCGCAGCGCTATTATCGCCGTCGAGTGCAAAGAACACCCCGGTCTGGGTCTGGCGCAGCGCCTCGCGCAGGATGTTTTCGGTATGCGGTGACAACAGCCAGGCATGCAGCCCATCGGCCTCGCTGTACTGGTGGTAGATCTGCGACTTGAGGGCAATGCGCGCATAGTCAGCCAGTGCTTCCGGCTCGCGTTCGTGCTGGCCATATTCGATCAGCGATTCGACAATCAACCTCACGGCGCGCAGCGGAACCCCTTCGCTGGCCAGGCGTTGCAGCACCGCCGAAAAGCGCGAGATCGGCATGATGCGTTGCAGTTCCTGCACCAGCTCGGGTTGGTTGTTCTCAAGCCAACTGAGGATCGACTTGCTCTCTTGAATCCCCAGGAACTGCGGCCCACTGAGCATCATCGCCTTCTTCATGCGGTCGACGATCAGGCTCGTCGCCGTGAAGCGCTCCAACTGCGCGTCATTGAGCAGTGGGTCGTCGGGTGGCAGCCAGAGCCAATCCTGCTCATTGCGCTCGGCCAATCCCGGTACGCCATGCTCAGGCTCAACCGTCAGGGCGCTGCGCTCCACGGCAACGTGCTGGACCACCGACGCCTTGACCATGGGTACCTCATGGACGCAGAAGCGCATTTCATCATCGTCCAGCGAGTCATCGATCTCGACTTCAAACGGCGGCAACGTCAGGCCAATATTGGCAACCAGGGAATTTCGAACCTGACGGATTCCGTGAATAAGATCGGTCACCTCAGGCGTGCCGCGCAAAGCCGAGGGAAACTGCAGCAGATAGGGCCGGGACGGATCAAACCCGCGCAGATCCTCTTTGCCATTTTCTTCAGGCCGCACGGCTTCGACGGCTTCGGCTTCTGGCTGCGCTTCACGTCGGCGCCGACGGTCGAGGTAATAACCCAAGGCGCCGGTCATCATCGCCAGCAGAATAAACACCAGGGTCGGCATGCCAGGCACGATCGCAAACACAAGCATGGCCACCGAGGCGATCATCCAGCTCTTGGGCTCACTGGTCATCTGGCGTGCGATCTCGGCGCCCATGTTCGTGATGCCCTTGCGCCCTTCCGGTGCCACGCGGGTAATGATCATGCCGGCGGTGAGAGAGATCAACAGCGCCGGTATCTGCGCAATCAGACCATCGCCAATCGTCAGCACCGAATACAGCGCCATTGAGTCGGCGGCGCTCAAGCCATGTTGGAACATACCTGTGGAGAAGCCGCCCAACAGGTTGACCACAACGATGATCAACCCCGCGATGGCATCCCCCTTGACGAATTTCATGGCACCATCCATGGCCCCGAACAGCTGACTCTCGCGGGACAACTGCTCACGCTTGTCCCGCGCTTGCACGCCGTCAATCAAGCCGGCACGCAAGTCACTGTCGATGGACATCTGCTTGCCCGGCATTGCGTCCAGGCTGAAGCGCGCCGCCACTTCGGCAACCCGCTCAGAGCCCTTGGTGATCACCAGAAAGTTGACCAGGGTCAGGATTAGAAAGATCACCATCCCAACAGCCAGGTTGCCGCCCACTACGAAATTGCCGAAGGCCTCAACGATATCGCCGGCGTCCTGTTCGAGCAGGATCAAGCGCGTCGTTGCGATCGACAACGCCAGGCGGAACATGGTGGTCAGCAACAAAATCGACGGGAAGGAAGAGAACGCCAAAGGCCCGGGCAAGTAAAGCGCGAGCATGATCAACAGGCAGGCAATACAGATATTCAGCGCAATCAGAATGTCCACCAGCCAGGTAGGCAGCGGCACGATGAAAATGAACACAATGGCCATGATCACCACCGCGCCCAAGACCTCGGCACGCTGCGCCACCTTGAGCAGTACACCGTTGAGGGTGGACAGCACGCTCACGCCAGGATAGTCGAATTAGGAAAACCAGGGCGTATGCGTTCGAGGCGAGCAAGCTCGTCCATCACCAGCAGAAAATTGTGCAGCGCCTCTTGGCGTGATTTGCTATCCGGCCACAAGGCCTCGGGCAACTTTTGAAACAGCTTATAAAGCGCATTGAGAGACACGAGTTTTGATGTGCTGGCCCCCATATCTTCAGCCAGGCGCATGACTTCATTTGTCACGATGCCGGTGTCTGCATAACCCAGCATGCGTCGCAGCAGGCTTACCGCATGCATTTCGATTGCAAGGTTCTGAATCAGCTCACGACAGCTGCATAACACCCCGCTCAATGCGCCACATTTGCCCAGTCCTGTCAGCAAGGTGCGCAACATTGCCGTAGGGACGGAGGACACATGGGCGGCAATGTCGGCCGTCAGGGCGCTGGACATCATTTTCAACCCATGTGCAAAACGGTCGTCACTGTAGATGCCGAGCAGCGCGTGCATCATGGTCGCCAGGGATTGCCGTGTCACCACACTGGCGTAATAGAGCGCGCGCAGCGCCTGGAGCTCTTCTGGATCGCCACTCTTCTTATGCAAGGCCATGGCAATATTCAGGCCCGCCTGGATCTCCCCTTTGAAGCGGATCTCCAGCTTGGCAATTGCATCCCGCGCCAGGTCGGCTTCGGAGTTGCGCACGTCGGCCTCGGCCTGCCCGCACACCGCCTTGAGTACCACGAAGGTGCGCGCCGGATCACCGCCAGTGAGCTCCAGCAATGTATCGATGCTGGGTTGCGTGAGTAATTTCTGCCTGATTCGACGTACTACCGCGGCAAAGCTTTCCTGGGCCGGATGCCCCAACTGCTCATAGAGCTGCGCGAGCACCTGGACAGGAGGCACACGCACGTCAATTACACGCTTATCCAACGTACGACTGCTGGATTCCACCTCCTGACTGAAGTGCAGAGAAAGATCATCGACACCTTGGCCTGGCTCAGGTTTGGCGGCCGGGCTAGCGGTGGGGAGTTCCACCCGCGGGATCATTGGCACTTCGTTGGTAGATTCGACTTTCATGGGCAGGCCAGTACAGGAAGAGAGTGTCCATATGTGGTCAGGCCCGCCCAGATGGTTCCACTGAAACTCACTCATCCAACAAGATGAAAAAACCCGCACAGGTCCCTGGTGCCTTTTGCAAATTACTGCACAAAACCACCACGACCATAACGTATTTATTTATATAAATCATATGGTTACACAATGATTCTCCTTTGGCACAGGCAGTGCAAAAGAGGTAACCGCCGAAACTATTTCGACTGCGTCTACCTTAAGGAAAAATCATGAATATCCCTATTGAAGCCCTCGTTCACCTTGGTGGCAGTTCGCCTCAATTCATGCTCCATCTGACAGACGATCAACAGAAAAAACTTCGCCGTTTCATTCACAAACGGGTCCTGAACCCGGAAGACGCGGATGATCTTTTGCAATTGACTTACCTGGAGGCCTGGCGCAATCGCGAACGTTTCAGTGGTACCGCGACACTCAGTACCTGGATGTGCGGCATCGCGCAGAACCTGATCCGCAATCACTTCCGGCGCCTGTATGCCAAGCCTGCACATTGCGAATTCGACGAGTCGCTGTGGCATGGCCATGAAGAAAACCACAGCCTGGACTGGGAGTTCGAAGTCAACCGGCGCTTGGAAAATACCCTGAGTGCGATTGACCACTTGCCGACCGAGATGCGCAGAACACTGTACGCCTCGCTGGAAACCGACGGCAGTTACCAGGACACCGCCGATGTACTGGACATTCCTATCGGCACCGTGCGCTCGCGCTTGTCACGGGCCCGCGAACAGCTCAAGCGCGTCACCCACCCCCCACTGCATCGGTAAGTTGAGTTAGCCAGTCACGTGTTGGGCGACAGGGATATCTGCCCAACATTGTCGGACATGGCCTGCGAGTAAACCTTCGAAGACGCCAAGCGCTTCCACTCCCCTCATCCACAACGCATTCGTCACCGCCCGTCGCCAAAACCAGCGCTTTGGCTTAAACAGTTGAAAGCGTAGAAAAAAATTCTACAAAAACGCTTGACGCATTGCCGTTCCAAGCGAATAATGCGCGCCACTTGGCTACATAGCTCAGTTGGTTAGAGCATAGCATTCATAATGCTGGGGTCCGGGGTTCAAGTCCCTGTGTAGCCACCAAGTACTAAAAACGGCTTACCGAAAGGTAGGCCGTTTTTTTATGCGCGCAAAAAACTCCCTAACTGTATTTTGACGCCCCCCTACCCCACTGTTAGTGTCCAGCCTCCCCTGAACACGGAGTGCCCCCGATGCAACTGGACATCTACCAAGTCGACGCTTTCAGCCACCATCCCTTCGGCGGCAACCCGGCAGCAGTGTGTCCGCTCACCGAGTGGCTGCCCGACGAGCAACTGCAGCAGATTGCGGCCGAGAATAATCTTTCGGAAACCGCGTTCTTTGTACCCCGTGGCGAGTTCTATGAGTTGCGCTGGCTCACGCCGGAAGTTGAGGTGGACCTGTGCGGCCATGCCACGTTGGCAGCCGCGTGGGTATTGATTCACAAGTTGGCGGACGCCCCGCAGGTTCTGCGCTTTGCCACCCGTAGCGGCGAGTTGCGGGTAACGCGCAACGGCGATGAGCTGGCGATGGATTTTCCGGCAAAGAAACCCGAACGCTGCGAGCCGCCCCACGGCATGTTGAGTGCCCTGGGGCTTGAAACCGCCGAGGTGTTTGGCACCGACGACTATATTGTGCTGGTGGAAGATGAAGCGCAGGTAGCGACCCTCGCACCGGACTTTGCGCGACTCAAAGGCCTGCCTAAACGCGGTATTGCGGTGACCGCCAAGAGCACGCGGTTTGATTTTGTCTCGCGCTGGTTCGGCCCGAATGTGGGCGTCAATGAAGACCCGGTTACCGGCTCGGCGCACACCTCGCTGGCACCGTTCTGGGCCGAGCGCCTGGGCAAGTCACAATTGAGCGCCGAACAAGGCGGCCAGCGTAAGGGCCAGTTGCGCTGTGAACTCCAGGGTGACCGGGTGATTATTTCCGGCAAGGCCGTGCTGTACATGCAAGGCACGATTTACCTGTAAAAAACGCAGTAGCCCAAGGACCACAGCACCTTCTCAACATGAACGGAGTTCAGCGCGTGTTTTTGATTTCCCGCCGCAGCCTGACAGTCATCGCCGCAACCCTGGCCCTCGCAGCCTGCCACACGCCCGTCAACGAACAGCCTCCGGCGCCAGAGCTGGGTTCGGGCTATCGCACCGACCTGAGCACCCGCCACGCCGAGCGCCATATGGCCGCCGCCGCCAACCCACTGGCCGCTGAAGCCGGGCGTGAAATGCTGCGTCAAGGCGGCTCAGCCATTGATGCGGCGATTGCCATGCAAGCGGTATTGACTCTGGTGGAACCGCAGTCGTCCGGCATCGGCGGCGGTGCATTCATCATGCTGTGGGATGGACAACAGGTGCAGGCTTATGACGGCCGCGAAACAGCACCGGCCGGGGCGACAGAGCGTCTGTTCCTGAAGGCCGACGGTACGCCGATGGCGTTCACAGACGCGCAGATTGGCGGGCGCTCGGTGGGCACGCCTGGGGTATTGCGCGCCCTGGAGATGGCGCACAAAAAGAGCGGCCACCTGCAATGGGCCAAGCTGTTCGAGCCGGCAATTCGTCTGTCGGAGCAAGGCTTTGCCATTTCCCCACGCTTGCATAGCTTGATCGCCGCTGACCGCTTTATCGCGCAATCACCCGACATGGCGGCGTACTTCCTGAATGCCGACGGCTCGCCAAAAGCCACCGGTACACGATTGAAAAACCCGGCACTGGCCGCGGTGTTCAAGCGCATCGCCAAGGAAGGGCCGGATGCGCTATACCAAGGCCCGATTGCCGATGAAATCGCACGCAAGGTACAGGGCCATCGCAATGCCGGCAGCCTGTCCCAGGCCGACCTCAAGGGCTACACCGCCAAGCAGCGCGCACCGCTGTGCACCGACTACAAACAATGGAAGGTCTGCGGCATGCCACCGCCGTCCTCGGGCGGGATTGCCGTGGCGCAGATCCTGGGGACATTGCAGGCGCTGGAAACCCGCGACCCACGCCTGGCCATCGCCCCCATGACACCGGTCAAGAGTGTTTCGCCGGCCGGGCTTGAGCCGACACCCGAGGCCGTGCACCTGCTCGCCGAAGCCGGGCGCCTGGCCTTTGCCGACCGCGCGCTGTACGTGGCCGATGCAGACTTCACCCCCGTCCCGGTCGCCGGCCTCGTCGCGCCAGGTTACCTGGCACAACGCGCCACGCTGATCGGCGAGCGCAGCATGGGCATCGCCAAGCCCGGCCAACCCGCCGGTATTCAGGTGGCGTACGCACCAGACCGCTCGCCGCTGCGCATCTCCACCTCACAGGTAGTGGCGGTGGACGACCAGGGCGGCGCCGTGTCGATGACCACCACGGTTGAAGCGGCATTCGGCTCTCACGTGATGGTCCAGGGCTTTTTGCTCAACAACCAGATGACCGACTTCTCGTTCATCCCCGCAGAAAACGGCCAGCCTGTGGCCAACCGCGTACAACCGGGTAAACGCCCACGCTCGGCCATGGCGCCGACCCTGGTGTTCGACCGCAAGACAGGCGAACTGCTGGCTACCGTCGGCTCCCCCGGCGGCTCGCAGATCATCGAGTACGTGAGTAAATCCCTGGTGGCCATGCTCGACTGGAAGCTCGACCCGCAGGCGGCCATCAGCCTGCCTAACTTCGGCAGTCGCAATGGTGCTACCGAGTTGGAAGCTGGGCTGTTCAGCCCGGCGCTGAAACAGGTGCTCAAGGACAAGGGCCACGCCCTAAGCGAGATCGAGATGACCAGCGGCGTGCAGGCCATCGTGCGCACACGGGATGCCCAGGGCAAGGTGACGCTCAGTGGTGGCGCTGATCCTCGGCGTGAAGGTGAGGCGTTGGGTGATTAAGGTGTTGATCTATTCGTACAGGCTTTTAAAAAAAGAGCTGCAACCTTACGCCTTAAATCCTACGCAGAGCGCCAGAACTCATAGTGCCATGTCATCTTTTGCGAAAGAAACCTTCTTGAGCAGCCCCTTCTCACCTGCGATTTTCTGGCCCGCCCTTTCTTGCCAGAGGCTACGTCAAAGACGTAGAATTACGCGTGTTCACTCTCATAGAATCCCCTCTCTTCAGCAGGCAATGGCCTGATTATTGGACTGAAGATGAAAAAGGTATCTTCATGGCGTTTCTCGCCAGCCATCCTGATGCTGGAAATGTCATCCCGCGCTCGGGAGGTTGCCGAAAGATACGCTGGAGCCTGGAGGGCCGGGGTAAAAGTGGATCAGTGCGGGTTATCTACACCACACAATTGGAGTGCGGAGCAGTGGTTGCGCTACTGATTTATGGCAAGAGCGCCACGGAGAATATTCCGGCACATGTCCTGTACAAAATCGCAAAGGAAATGAACCATGCCACTCACTGATAAAGAACTGAAGGAACGTGACGCCAAACGCAATATAGGCGAAGAACTACTGACAGCCATTCAGGATGTCAAAGCGGGACGTTACGGTGCAGTGCAGCACGTTGAGGTCACTCAGGCTGCCGAAGCAAGAAGCAAGACAGGGCTCTCACAACCCAAATTTGCCGAGCTTCTGGGCGTGTCAGTAAGAACCCTTCAAGAATGGGAGCAAGGGCGTCGCGCACCTTCCGGAGCAGCACGTTCGCTACTGCATATTGCGGCCATAAGGCCGGACGTTTTTCGCGAAGTACTCAGTAACGCCTGATCGCGTTACTGCTTCGGGCCAATCACTGGCGGTTGATCTTCAAGCCCTTGCGCCCCGCCTGCCGCTCCAGCGCCAGCTCGATCAACCGGCTCACCAGCTCGCTGTAGCTCATGCCTGCCGCCTGCCACAGCTTGGGGTACATGCTGATGCGGGTAAAACCGGGCAGTGAGTTGATCTCGTTGATCAGCACTTCGCCGTCCTGCGTCAGGAACACATCCACCCGCGCCAACCCGGCGCAGCCCAACACTTCAAACGCCTCAATGGCCAGGCTGCGGATCCGCTCGCTGGCGTCATGACTGATCGCCGCCGGCACCACCACCTGGGCGGCCTGGCCATCGATGTATTTGCTGTCGTAGGAATAGAAACCACTGCTCACCACGATCTCGCCACAACCACTGGCGATGGGCTCGTCATTGCCCAGCACGGCGCATTCGATCTCACGGCCCTGGACGGCGGACTCCACCAGCAACTTCTCATCAAACCCCAACGCCAGTTCAACGGCAGCGCGGTACTCGGCTTCGCTGCCGACTTTGCTTACCCCCACCGACGAACCCTGGTTGGCGGGCTTGACGAACATCGGCACACCGAGCTTGCCAGCGGCCGTTTCAAATGAGGTGCGCGCCGCATTAGCTCGCGTAAGGGTGATGAACGGCGTGACCGCAATACCCGCGTCGCGCAGCAAGCGCTTGCTGATGTCTTTGTCCATGCACACAGCCGAGCCGAGCACGTCGGAACCGACGAAGGGCAAGTCCGCCATGCGCAGCAAGCCTTGCAGGCAACCGTCTTCACCGAGGGTGCCGTGAACAATCGGGAAGATCACGTCGATGTGTTCCAGCATGCCCTGCCCGGAGGTTTCCACCACTTGCTGGTTGGCCTTGCCGGGCACCACGGCCAATTCACGGTTGGACTGGTTGAGGGCGATGAGCACAGGGTTTTCCTGGTTGAGCAGGAAATTGGAGGTGTCATTGAGGTGCCAGTGACCGGCCTTGTCGATACCGATCAAAACCGGCTCGAAGCGTGAGCGATCAAGGGCATCGACAATGTTGCGCGCCGATTGCAGCGAGACCTCATGCTCAGCCGAACGGCCACCAAAAATAATCCCTACCCGCACCTTGCTCATGACCCGGCCTCACTGTTGAAAGTAAGGCTTCTTACCATGGGTGGTTAGCGATTCGCTACCCGATGTGCATTGCCCCACACCTGCACAATCGTACAAGACCCCAGCAGACAACCGGTGCAGACTCAGTTAACGTGTTTCCACTTCCTTTTGTGACAAGTCACCATGGGCAACCCCATCCACTCCCTCGACTGGCTGCACCGCGCGCCCCACGCCAGTGGCCTTGACCGTATCGAGGCGTACTTTGCCGGCTTCGCCTTCGACCCTCATCGCCATGACACGTACGCCATAGGGCGCACGTTGTTCGGCGTACAGAGTTTTCATTATCGCGGCGGCACAACCCACAGCCTGCCCGGCACCACCATGGTGATCCACCCCGATGAAACCCATGACGGCCGTGCCGGCAGCGATGAAGGCTTCAAGTACCGGATGATCTATGTGGAGCCGGCGCTGATCCAGCAGATCCTCGGTGGGCAGCCGTTGCCGTTTATCCCCGGCGGCTTGTCCACCGACCCACGGCTGCACCGCGCCAGCGAAGTGTTGCTGCAAAGCCTGGATTGCCCGATAGACCCGATGCAAGAGCAAGATGCCCTGTTCGACCTGGCCCACGCGCTGAGCGCTGCGTCCGGGGCCATCATCCGCCGTAAATCCTTTGACTACTTTGCGGCCGAACGCGCCCGTGAATTCATCCACAGCGCCCTGGGCCGCAGCATCACCCTGGATGAAATTGCCGACCACGCCGGCCGCGACCGGTGGGCGTTATCGCGGGATTTTCGTTTGTTATTCGGCACCAGCCCCTACCGCTACCTGACCATGCGCCGACTGGACCTGGTGCGCCACTTGTTGGCCCAGGGCCAATCGTTGGTGGATGCGGCGATGACCGCAGGCTTCACCGACCAAAGCCACATGACCCGCCAATTTCGCAGCACCTACGGCATGCCGCCATCGCGTTGGGTGAAAATGCTCGGACGCTGAGTACTGGGTTGGAATACGTTCAAACTGTGGGAGCTGGCTTGCCTGCGATGCAGACACCTCGGTACATCAGATACACCGAGGTGATGCCATCGCAGGCAAGCCAGCTCCCACAGTTGATCTTCGTGGCTTTGCGCCTCTGTCAGAGCTGGCGCCCGACAATCGGTTGGCCAATGGCCAGGAAATTCCCGCCCGCCACATGGTGCAACGTGCGCAGTTCATCATGCCCGTCAAAATGCCAGCGGCCCTCGCTGAATACCCGCTCATCAGCATAGGCCGCGACCACTTCGCCCAGGAACAGGTCATAGGTCTGCTGATTATGCGGCTCGGGCAGCAGGCGGCATTCCAGCCAAGCCACGCAGCCTTCCAGCATCGGCGCCTCGGTGTGCTCACCGCTGAAAGTGTGCAGGCCGTAGGCTGCGAATTTGTCGGTTTCAACGCCGCGGGTATTGCCCACCGTCTGCACCAGATCAGCCTGCACAACACAAGGCACCTGCAGCACAAAAGTGCCGGCGCCTTCAAGTAGCTGGCGGGTCCAGGTGGCCTTGTCGAGCACCACCGCGACTTTCGGTGGTTCGAAATCCAACGGCATGGCCCAGGCAGCGGCCATGATATTGCGCTGGCCGTTGTGGGCTGCACTCACCAACACGGTCGGCCCGTGGTTGAGCAAACGGTAAGCCTTGGACAATGGGACGGGGCGACGGAACGTAGGGCTCATGGTCGATCAGCTCTGCAAGCGAGAAAAGACCTACGATACCTCAAGCACAAGCCCGACAGGTCAGCTCGACAGCTGATTGGCAAACTGCCCGACCGCACTCACTACTTTTTGCGCACCGTCCTGAATCTCGACGATCACGGTACCCGCCTCCGCCGCCAGGGCCAGGCCCTGCTCGGCTTGCGCACGACCGTCGGCCATCAAGGCCACCGCGTCGCGGGCCATGTCCTGGTTCTGGCGCACCACACCAACAATTTCCTCGGTGGCTTTGCTGGTACGTGACGCCAATTGCCGTACTTCATCGGCCACCACCGCAAAGCCACGCCCCTGCTCACCGGCACGCGCCGCTTCGATGGCGGCGTTGAGCGCCAGCAGGTTGGTTTGCTCGGCAATGCCGCTGATGGTCTTGACGATGCTGCCGATCACTTGGGACTGGGCATTCAACGCCTCGATGCCTTCACCGGCCTGTTGCATGTGCTGGGCCAGGTCGCGCATAACGTCCACGGCCTGGGTGACCACGGTGGTGCCGCGCTGGGCGCTGTCGTCGGTTTGCAAAGAGGTGCTGTAGGCAATATTGGCGGCCTCGGCCACTGCCTGCTCGCGGTTGACCTGGTCGGTAATGACCGTGGCGAACTTGACCACTTTGTACAGCCGCTCATTGGCGTCCAGCACCGGGTTGTAGGTGGCCTCCAACCACACCAGGCGGCCGTGGCTGTCCACACGTTTGAAGCGCGCGGCGACGAACTCACCGGCGTTCAGGCGCTTCCAGAACTGTTGGTATTCGGCACTGTTGTATTCCTGTGGCTCACAGAACATACGGTGATGCTTGCCTTCGATCTGCGCCAGGCTGTATCCCATGGCGCCGAGGAAGCGGTCATTGGCGGTGAGTACATGCCCCTCCAGGTCGAACTCGATCAACGCGGTGGAACGCATCAGTGCAGTGATCAGGTTTTCATGTTCACGCGAGCTCTCGATGGTGCGGGTAAGGTCGCTGGAAAAAATCGAAAACTGCTTGATGCGCCCCTCTGAACTGCGCACCGGCTGCACGATTGAGCGCAACCAGGCTTCCTTGCCATTGCCGCGCATCAGGCGTACGGCGCCGGCAAAGTGTTCGCCGCGGGCCAGCGCGTGCTTGAAGCGCAGTTGGAACTCGTCCTGGCGCACATGTGCCGGCACCAGGTCTTCGATAGCACGCCCGACAATCTCGCCCAGCGAATAAGCCAGTTCCTGCAGGAAGTTGGCATTGGCCCACTCCACACGGCCTTCAGGGTCCAGTGTCAGGCAGAGCATTTCGCTTTCCAGGCTCTCTTTCACCTGGAGCAAGCTCGACAATTCTTCGCGCAGAGCGGTCAGCTCCTGCTTCAGGCGGGTATTGAACATGGGGCACCGTTAGGCAAGTGAGGTAGGTGTACTCACTTGCATCGGCGCTGCCGGGGTTTTCTGAAGAGCGCTTGAGCCCTGGGCCGAACTATATTTTCAACCGCCATTGTTACGGCATACGCCCATGACCTGATATTCCAGGGTATTGAGCTTGCCGCTGGAGTCTTCGTAGGTCATGCGCGACGGTACGGCGTTGCACGAGCGGATCGGCGGCGTCACGTTGACGACCTTGGCAATGTCCAGGTCCATGCCATAGCGGTACGCCTGGACCTCAGGCACCGGCTTGCCTTTTTTGATGGCGTACGCGGCCATGGCTTTCTCATTGCGCTCCATCATCAGGGCAAAGGTGCGGTCCCCACCCCCTTCGGCCAGTGCGCCAAATGACAACACAGCCGTTAATACAGCCAAACCTGCTTTATAAAAGTTCATCGCGGTTTCCTCGACTGAAAAGTTCAGTGTCGAGATTAACCAACCCACCCTGACGGCAGGTTCACCAGAACATTACTTATTTGTTAGATGGTCGTTAGTTTCCAGAATTGTAATGTGCAAGCCATGCAGTTGTTATCCGCCATTTGCAACTATCAGCCAGGGCCAGATCAATAAAAACGCCCGCCTCTATAAGAAGCCGATAACTGCCATCACCGAGGAGCGCATCATGAGCATTCGTCATTACACCCTTCCCTTTTCACTGATGGCTGCACTGCCCATGGCCGCCATGGCAGTGGAGGACAAGCCCGAGGGTTTTATAGAGGGCAGCCGCATCAACGTGCTGGCACGCAACTTCTACTTCAACCGCGATGACCGCAAAGGCCAGTCCAGCCCCACTGGCAATGGTTACTCCGAAGCCTGGGCCCAGGGCTTTATTGGCAAATTCGAATCCGGTTTTACCCAGGGCACCGTGGGTTTTGGCCTGGACGCATTCGCCATGTACGGCCTCACACTTGACTCGGGCAGCGGCCGCAGCGGCGGCAAAGGCTCGTTCGGCGTGCTGCCGGTGAACAGCGACAACCAGCCGGAAAACAGCTACAGCAAAATCGGCGGCGCGGCGAAACTGCGCGTGCTGGACACCGTGATCAAGGCCGGCGACGTGTTCCCACTCACGCCGGTGGTGGCCTACGGCGACTCTCGCCTGTTGCCCGAGAGCTTTCGCGGCGTCACCCTGCAAAACACCAGCCTGGAAGGCTTGAGCCTGCAAGGCGGGCGCCTGAGCGGCATGAGCCAGCCCAGTGAAAGCGGCATGAACAAAGGCTTCGCCACCTTCTATGCGGGAAAGGTCGACTCGCCCTGGATCGCCTATTTCGGCGGTGACTACCAGCTCAACAGCCATCTGGGCTTTAGCCTGTACAGCAGCCGCTTGAAGGACGCCTGGGACCAGTACTACTTCGGCAGCAATGCCAATTACGCATTGACCGACGACGTGTCATTGTTCGGCGACTTTAACTACTACAAGGCCGTGGACGAAGGCCAGAAACGGCTCGGCGAGTTCGACAACAACATCTGGAGCGCCAGGCTCGGGGTCAAGGTCGGTGCCCACAGCGTGGCCGTGTCGCACCAGCGTAACAACGGCGACGATGACTTCGACTACCTGCGCCAATCAGACTCGATCTTCCTCAATAACTCCATCCAGTACAGCGACTTCAACGCGCCCAAGGAGCGCTCATGGATGGTGCGCTACGACCTGGACATGCAAGCGTTCGGCATTCCCGGCCTGTCGTTCATGACCCGCTACGGCAAAGGCACCGGCGCCGACTATAGCAACGCCAATGCCGTGTATATGCGCCGCGATGCAGCGGGTAACCCCTTGACCGATCAACGCCGCTGGGAACGGGATATCGAGGCCAAATACGTGGTGCAAAGTGGGCGTTTGAAGGATTTGTCCCTGCGCTTGCGCCAGGCCACCGTGCGCTCCAGTGCGTTTGAATCAGACCTGGAAGAAGTTCGTCTGATTGCCGAATACCCATTGGTCGTGCTGTAGCCCTTACATTCGCTCGCGATTAACTAACATCTGTTCACAAATAGCCAGTTATCAAAATTGTAATATTGGCCTCAGCTTCTCGTTAAGTGGAACTTTCTATACTCGCTTCAACTTATTCACCCGAGCACATTCATCTCTGAAGCTTTTGTGTAGCTCCTTTGGAAAGAGATGAATTTTTAACGCCCCGCTTGGGGCGTTTTTTTTGCCTGCGACACATGCGACCGACGGTCGCAGTTGACCCTAAAGCTACTTTAGCCTTCAGACTTTTCCCACTTCCGAACCCGCCGCCATAGGGACATGGGCGCCTTCTCTCCCCTAATTCAAGAGGTAACCCCCATGCGTATTCTTGTGGTTGAAGACGAGCAGAAAACCGCCGACTACCTGCAACAGGGCCTGAACGAAAGTGGCTACGTGGTCGACTGCGCCGCCAATGGCGTCGACGGCCTGCACCTGGCCGGGCAACACGCCTATGAACTGGTGATTCTGGACGTGAACCTGCCGGGCAAGGATGGCTGGCAAGTACTGGAAGAATTGCGCCGCAACGGCACCCAGCGCGTGATGATGCTCACCGCCCGTGGCCGGCTGGCTGACAAGATCAAGGGCCTGGACATGGGCGCCGACGATTATCTGGTCAAGCCGTTCGAGTTTCCCGAACTGCTGGCCCGCGTGCGCACCCTGATGCGTCGCAGCGAGCACATTCCACAGCCGGAAGTGTTCCGCGTCTCGGACCTGGAACTGGACCCGCGCCGCCACCGCGCTTATCGCGGCACCCGGCGCATCGACCTGACCACCAAGGAGTTCGCACTGTTGCAAGTGCTCATGCGCCAGGCCGGCGAAGTGCTGACCCGCACACAGATTATTTCCCTGGTGTGGGACATGAATTTCGACTGCGACACCAACGTGGTCGAAGTCTCCATCAGCCGCCTGCGCGCCAAGGTGGATGACCAGAGCGAGGTCAAGCTGATCCACACTATTCGCGGCGTAGGCTACGTGCTGGAAGCGCGCCCATGAAGACCGGCAGCCTGTCGATGCGCCTGGGCCTGACGGTCAGCCTGATGGGCGCGGGTCTGGTGTTGCTGCTGGCGACCCTGGCCTACCTGGCCCTCACCCATGAGCTGGAAAAACTCGCGCGAAAAAACCTGGAAAGCAAGATGGAACAGATCCAGCACAGCCTGGCCCTGGGCCTGGACGCCCATGGTATTCGCGCCCGCCCGCACTCGCTGATGGACCTGGTGATCGGCCACGACAATTTCCACCTGACCATCGTCGGCACCGCGCCCGATAACAGCGTGCTGCTGAACGTCGGCAGCAAGCCCCAGGAACCACTGCTCACCGACTTCAAGCCACGGGAAACCCTGGGCTACCTCAATTGGGTCGACAGCTACGGCAACCAGGTACTCAGTGCCTCCAGCTTGATGCGCCTGGCCAACGGTGAACGTGTGCGGGTGCTGCTGTCCCTGGACCGCATGGACGACCAGGCATTGCTCAGTGCCTACCTGCGCGCCACGCTGATTGCGCTGCCGCTACTGCTGATACTGATTGGCATGGGCGCCTGGTGGCTGGTGCAACGGGGCCTGGCACCGTTGAAGCAGTTCAGCCAGGTGGCGGCGAAAGTCACCACCCAAGACCTCACCCATCGCTTGTCCGTGGACAACCTGCCCCACGAACTGGGTGAACTCGCCCACGGCATCAACGTGATGCTCGACCGCCTGGATGCCGGTGTGCAGCAACTCTCGCAATTCTCCGATGACCTGGCCCACGAACTGCGCGCACCCTTGACCAACCTCATGGGCAAGGCCCAGTTGACCCTGTCGCGCCAGCGCCCGCCGCAGGAATACAAGGCGGTGCTGGAATCCAACACCGAAGAACTCGAACGCCTGGCGCGGATTGTCAGCGACATGCTGTTTCTGGCGCAGGTCAGCCACCCGGCGGCGCGGGCCTCATTCACCGAGGTGTCCCTAGCGCAGGAAGCCCAGCGCGTGATGGAGTTGTTTGCCCTGAGTGCCGAAGATAAAGGCGTCACCCTGAGCCTGCGCGGCGATGCCTGGGTGACCGGCGACCGCCTGATGATCCAGCGGGCGATTTCCAATTTGCTCTCCAATGCCATTCGCCACACACCCGAGGCCTCTACCGTGTTGCTGTTGGTGGAGACCTACGAGCAGAGCGTATCGCTGTCGGTGGGCAACCCGGGGCGAGGCATTGAAGCGCACCACCTGCCGCACCTGTTCGAACGTTTCTACCGCGCCGATAGCAGTCGTACCCGCGCCGAGGGCGGCACCGGGTTGGGGTTGGCCATTGTGAAGTCGATCATGCATTTGCATCAGGGCCATGCGCATGTCACCAGCCAGCTTGGGCGTTTTACGCGGTTCAGCCTGGTGTTTCCTTCAAAGCCAGCCTAGGCCCAATGTAGGAGCGAGCTTGCTCGCGAAAAACGTCAACGATAACGCGTGTTTCCTGAATAAACGCGGCGCCTGTGGGTTTTTCGCGAGCAAGCTCGCTCCGACAGAGGGTAAGCCCGCACATTGCGGCGTTTTCACGGTTGTCAGGCGGTCTCTTCATCGCGGCGATGAGCCCATTGGTACAACGCCGGCAGCACCAGCAAGGTCAGCAAAGTCGAAGAAATAATCCCGCCAATCACCACCGTCGCCAATGGACGCTGCACTTCGGCGCCGGTGCCGGTGGCGAGTGCCATGGGGATAAACCCGAGGGACGCCACCAGCGCGGTCATCAGTACCGGGCGCAAGCGGGTCAACGCGCCTTCGTGGATCGCCACCGATAACGAGCGGCCTTCCTCGCGCAGGTTTCGGATGAACGCGATCATCACCAGGCCATTAAGCACCGCCACGCCCGACAAGGCGATAAAGCCCACACCCGCTGAAATCGACAGCGGAATATCGCGCAGCCACAAGGCCATGATCCCGCCGGTAAGCGCGAAGGGGATGCCGGTAAACACCAGCAGGCCGTCCTTGAGGTTGTTGAACATCATGAACAGCAACCCGAACACCAACAGCAACGCTACCGGCACCACGATGCGCAAGCGTTCGGACGCCTCCTTCAACTGTTCGAACTGGCCGCCCCAGGTGGTCCAGTAACCGGCAGGGACTTTCACCTGGGTAGTGATGGCGGCTTCGGCCTCCTCGACAAACGAGCCGATATCGCGCCCGCGCACGTTGGCGCTGACGATCACCAGGCGCTTGCCGTTCTCGCGGCTGATCTGGTTGGGGCCCAGCACCAGGTCGAGGCTGGCAACCTGGGACAAGGCGATAAAGCCCAACTGCCCCGAGGTACTACTCGCCAGCGCCGGCACCGGGATCAACAGCCGTGACAAGCCGTCGATATCGGTGCGCAACGTGTCGGACAAGCGCACCACCATGTCAAAACGCCGATCACCCTCGTACAGCGTACCGGCCTGGCGCCCACCGACAGCGACGGCGATGGTGTCCTGCACATCACCCACATTCAGGCCGAAGCGAGCGGCCTTGTCGCGGTCGATATTGATGGTCAGCACCGGCAGGCCGGAGGT
Organism: Hoplolaimus columbus; assembly: GCA_016433075.1. Classification (NCBI taxonomy): domain Eukaryota; kingdom Metazoa; phylum Nematoda; class Chromadorea; order Rhabditida; family Hoplolaimidae; genus Hoplolaimus; species Hoplolaimus columbus. The sequence goes on along the minus strand of JAEHOM010000008.1, from coordinate 25,970 downwards.
CTGTTCCACCTTCACTTCCGAGGCGCCGTGGAGCTTCTGCAAGGTCTCGGCGATTTCCCCGGCAGTCTGGTTGAGCACCGCCATATCATCGCCGAACACCTTCACCGCCACATCGCTGCGCACTCCGGAAATCAGCTCGTTGAAGCGCAACTGGATCGGCTGCGAGAGCTCATACACGCTGCCCGGCACAATCGCGCTGGCCCGTTGGATATCGGCGATGATTGCCTCGCGGGACTTCTTCGGGTTCGGCCATTGGTCCTTGGGTTTGAGCATCACGTAGCTGTCGGAAATATTCGGCGGCATCGGGTCGGAGGCGATTTCCGCCGTACCGGTGCGCGCAAACACCCGCTCGATTTCCGGCACTTGGGCCAGTAAGGTTTTTTCCAGTTGCTGCTGCATCTGCACTGATTGGGTCAGGCTGGTGCCAGGCACACGCAGCGCCTGTTGGGCAAAGTCGCCTTCGCTGAGGCTGGGGATAAATTCACTGCCCATGCGGCTGGCGACCAACCCCGACACGACGATGGTCAGTGCGGCCAGGCCGAACACCAGGGGCCGACGCACCATCACCCAGTTGAGCACCGGGTCATACACCCGACGCGCACTGCGCATGACGAAGTTTTCTTCTTCCTTGACCTTGCCGGTGACGAACAACGCAATCGCCGCCGGTACGAAGGTCACCGACAGAATCATCGCGCCGAGCAAGGCAATCACCACGGTGAATGCCATGGGGTGGAACATCTTCCCGGCCACGCCCGTGAGAGCGAAGATCGGCAGGTACACCACCATGATGATCAACTGCCCGAAGATCAGCGCGCGTCGTGCCTCCTTGGCCGCGGCGAACACTTCGTGCAGGCGTTCACTGCGGGTCAGCAACCGGCCGTGGCGCTGCTGTGCGTGGGCCAGACGGCGGATGGCGTTCTCGACGATCACCACCGCACCGTCAACGATAATGCCGAAGTCCAGCGCGCCCAGGCTCATCAGGTTGGCGCTGACTTTGTTGGTGAACATGCCGGTGAAGGTGAACAGCATCGCCAGCGGAATCACCATTGCCGTGATCAGCGCCGCACGGATGTTGCCCAGAAACAGAAACAACACCGCCACCACCAGCAACGCACCTTCGAAGAGGTTTTTCTTCACCGTGGCGATGGCTTTTTCCACCAGGTTGGTGCGGTCGTAAACAGTGACCGCCACCACGCCTTCGGGCAGCGAGCGGTTGATCTCCTCAAGCTTTTTCGCCACCGCCTGGGACACGCTGCGGCTGTTCTCGCCGATCAACATGAACACCGTGCCCAGCACCACCTCACGGCCATTTTCGGTGGCGGCGCCGGTACGCAGCTCACGACCAATGTCGACCTGGGCCACATTGCGCACGCGGATCGGTGTGCCGTCCGAGGTGGTGATGACAATGTTGGCGATGTCGTCGATAGACGCCACCTGGCCAGGCGCGCGGATCAACAACTGTTCGCCGCTGCGCTCGATATAGCCGGCGCCGACGTTGGCGTTGTTGCGCTCCAGCGCCGTGACCAAATCGTTGAGGGTCAGGTTGTAAGCGGCCAGGCGCTTGGGGTCTGGCGCAATCTGATATTCCTTGGCGAAGCCGCCGATGGTATTGATCTCGGCCACGCCTGGCACGTTGCGCAGTTGCGGTTTGATGATCCAGTCCTGGATCACCCGCAGGTCGGTGGGGGTGTAAGGCGTACCGTCCTCTTTGCGCACACCGTCCTCGGCTTCGACGGTCCACAGGAAAATTTCCCCAAGGCCAGTGGAAATCGGCCCCATGGCGGTTTCGATGCCGTCAGGCAATTGCTCACGGGCCACTTGCAGGCGTTCGTTGACCAATTGGCGGGCGAAGAACAGGTCGGTGCCGTCCTTGAAAATCACCGTGACCTGGGACAAACCGGAACGCGACAGCGATCGTGTCTGCTGCAGGCCCGGTAGGCCGGCCATGGCGGTTTCGATGGGAAAGGTGACGCGCTGCTCGGTTTCCAGCGGCGAAAAACCGGCCGCCGCCGAGTTGATCTGCACCTGTACGTTGGTGATGTCAGGCACTGCGTCGATGGGCAGTTTCTGATAGCTGGCGATGCCGACACCGGCCATCAACAGCACCGCCAGCAACACGATGATGCGCTGCTCGATGGCGAATTGGATAAGGCGCTCAAACATGGGGAATCACTCGCAGGATCAATGGGCGTGTTCGGCCGAGCCTTTGCCCAGTTCGGACTTGAGGATGAAGCTGCCAGCCGTCGCCACCTGCGCGCCGGCCTCCAGGCCTTTGCGCACTTCGACGTAACCGTTTTCACTGACGCCCAGTTCAAGATGGCGGGTGATAAAGCCGTCCGCGGTACGCACAAACACCGAGGGTTTGTCCTCGACGGTCTGGACAGCGGTTTGCGGCACGGTGACCTTGGCCTGGTAGGTATCGGTGGCCACTTGCACGGCCACAAACAAGCCCGGGCGCCAGGCGTCGTCAGGGTTGGGGACCGTCACGCGCACGGTGGCGGTGCGCGTCTGCTCACCGAGCAAGTTGCCCACATAGGCCACGGTGCCCAGCACTTCGGTGCCCATTTCCGTCGAGCTGACTTTCACCGGTTTGCCCACGCGAACCTTGTTCAAGTCCTTGGGAAATACGCCGAAGGTGACCCACACCTGGGACAGATCCGAGAGGGTAAAGGCATTGCTGGTTTCACTGACCACCTCGCCCACCCCCAGGTGTTTTTCCACCACCACACCGGCGAAGGGCGCACGCAGTTCATAACGATTGCCGCCGGCCAGTACCGCGCTGCCGCTGAGCGCAGTCATTTTTTGCCGCGCATTGTTCAGGGCGATTTCGGCTTCTTGCAGAGTTTGCCGCGCCAGCAGGTAATCCTGTTCGGCAGAAATTTTGTCCTGCCACAACTGACGCTCGCGCTGGAAGGTGGTGCGCGCCAGTTCGACTCGGCGCTCGCTGGCGGCCAATTCGCTGCGCTGGTCGGAAATCTGCTGGCTGGCGATCACCGCCAACAGCTCACCCTTCTTCACCGACTGGCCCAGGTTGACCTTCACCGCCTCCACCACGCCTGCCGCACGGGGCACGATATGGGAGGTACGGTCTTCATCAAAACGCACTTCGCCCGGCAGCGTCAGCACGGTGCTGATGGCACGCGGTTGCGCCTGGGCCAACTGGATGCCGGCGGCTTGAATCTGCTGCTCGGTGAGTTCGAGCTTGCCTTCTTCTTCCTCGGCGTGGGCGAAGCCGGAAAGCATCAGGCCCAGGGCGACGGCGAGCGCCATGCCATGTTTTTTGTTCATCAGGAGACTCCAGGAAAAATCAAAAGCGGGCGAGGTCGCCGTAAATGCGTTCGATGCGTACCCAGGCCTCGGTGGCCTGGGCGGTGGCCGCAAGGTATTGGGTGCGGGCCGCGATCAAGGTGCGCTGGGCGTCGAGCACGTCGAGGAAGTTGAACTTGCCCATCTCGAAGCCACGGGTGGCGCTGTCTACCGCACTTTGTGCGGCGGGCAGGATCTGCTGGTTGAACGCGCGCACTTCGGTATTTGCCGTTTGCCATAGGTCCAGGGCCTGGCGGGTTTCGGTGCGCAGGCGCAGCTCGGCGGCGTTGCGCAGGTCGCGGGCCTGGTCGGCGCGTCGGGTGGCCGCGAGAATGTTGCCCTGGTTGCGGTTGAACAGCGGGATCGGCATCGACACGCCCACCAGGTTCACCCGTTCGCGCACACTGGCGTCGTATTGGCTGCCGATCGACACGTCCAGGTCAGGAATGCGCTGGGCTTTTTCCAGGCCCACGCTGGCTTCGTTCTGCACAATGCTGAGTTCGGCCAGGCGCAATTCGGCAGTTTGCTCAAGGCGTGCCAGCAATGGCGCGGCGGCGGGTAACGCCGGTACCGAGGTGCTTGGCGTGGCGACGGCCTGGAAGTCGGTGGCGGCGCTGCCGGTACTGGTGGCGAGGCGACGGTAGGCGTCAGTGAGGCCAATCTGTGCGCGGTTCAATTCCAGACGGATTTGCGACACCTGCACCTGGGCGCGAGTGGCTTCCACCGGCGACGACTTGCCAGCGGTGACGCGCCCATTGGCGACCACCAGGCCGCGCTCGGCAAGCGTCATGGAGCGTTGCGCCAGGTCAAGGCGTTCCTGGGCGCGCAGGGCGCCGTAGTAGCTGTCGATGACCTCGGCACGCAACTGGTTGCGACGCTGCTCCAGGGTCAGCGCGGCGGCATCCTGGGCGCGGGTGGCCACCTCGATGCGTGCACCGCGCTTGCCGCCCAGTTCAAGGGTCTGGCTGAGTTTGATGCTGGTGGTGCGGCTGTTGCGGCGGGTGTCTTCGGCGTCCCAGGAGGCCACCGGGTTGGGGATCAGGCCGGCCTGTTGCCGGCCGCCTTGGGCGATGTCGATTTCCCATTGTGCGGCCGCCAGGTCCGGGTTGTTGGCGAAGGCGGTTTGCAAGGCTGCATCGAGGGTGAGGGGTTGTGCCTGGGCGGCGTTTGCGGATATCCACACTACCAGTGCCGCCGCCCCCAACAGTGTTCTAACGAAAATTGCCATAACGAGAGTTCCACGCCCATGAAGTCGCTGAGGTTTCCCAGCGGGGGCAATGTAGCTTTCGGTACTTATCAGGGCCGTGGGCGAAAGATTACAAATCCGTTAGCCAGGCTCAGGCATGCACTTCGTCGTGATCGTCATGTTGAAAACCCTCGCCCTCGACCTGGATCGTGGCGTGGGAAATATCGAACTGTTCGTGCAGTAACTCCGTCACTCGGCTGAGGATCTGTTGCTCAGTGCCCTGGGACGCATCCGCGACCAGATGCGTACTCAGCACGTTCTTGCCACTGGTGAGGGCCCAGATATGCAGGTCGTGCACGTCCCTGACCCCCGGCACGCTGCGGATGGCCTGCTCCACCTGCTCGATGTCCACACCCTCCGGCACACCTTGCAGCAGGATGTTCATGCTCGCCTTAAGCAACGTCCAGGTGCGCGGCAATACCCAAAAGCCGATGGCGGCCGCGACCACGGAGTCAACCCAACCCCAGCCAGTGAACATGATCACCAGCGCGGCAATGATCACGCCGACGGAGCCCAGCATGTCGCTCCAGACTTCCAGGTAGGCGCCCTTGACGTTAAGGCTCTCGCCACTGGCAGCGCTGAGCAGGCGCATGGAGATCAGGTTGACCACCAGCCCCAGCAGCGCAATCACCAGCATGCCGGTGGACTGGATTTCGGCGGGCGCCTGCAGCCGCTGGTAAGCCTCGTACAAGATGTAGAACGCCACGGCGAACAGCAGTAATGCATTGAAGGCGGCCGCCAGGATCTCGAACCGCGCATAACCGAAGGTGCGCTTGCGATCTGCCGGGCGCTTGGCGACTTGGATCGCCACCAGGGAAATCGCCAGGGCCAGGGCGTCGGTCATCATGTGCGCCGCGTCCGACAACAGCGCGAGGCTGCCGGTGATAAAAGCGCCGATGACTTCGGCCAGCATGAAGCTGCCGGTCAGCCCCAGGGCGATCCATAACTTGCGTTCGTGGCCGGCGCGTACTTGGGCGTGGCTGTGTCCTGCGCTCATGAAATGTCCTCGTGGGTTGGGATGGGGCGGATCATAGAGCTATAGGCCAGATCCACTGGCATGGTTTGCAAAATTGTCATCTGAGCGCCAGAGGGTCGTTAGCTTCGGGCGCACCAAAATCGTTCATGCACGCGTTGGGGAAGATGTATCAGGTATGCTTTTCGGGCCGAAACAAAAAGAAACATATTAGCCAACCTGCTCGATAAGGAGTCCCGTCTTGGAGTTATCGACTGCCGCGTGGATGGTTCACGACACCCGCCTCATGCTCTGCGTGCTGTTGGCGATCGCCAGCATCATTGTGCTAATCAGCGCGACCAAACTGCCGCCCTTCCTGTCGATTTTGATCGGCACCTTTATCGCCGGGGTCGGCGCTGGCCTGCCGCCGGAAGAAGTGGCAAAGGCGTTCAGTAAAGGCGCCGGGGCGATTCTCGGCGAAGCCGGGATCATCATTGCCCTGGGTGCGATGCTCGGCGCGCTGATGGCCGAATCCGGCGCGGCCGACCGTATTGCCACCACGTTGCTCGGGCTGGGCAAAGGCAAGTCATTGCCCTGGGTGATGGCGTTGGTCGCCATGGTGATCGGCCTGCCGCTGTTCTTCGAAGTGGGCCTGGTGATGATGGTGCCGATCATCTTTGTGATGGCCAAGCGTTCGAACCAGCCGTTGCTGAAGATCGCCATCCCTGCACTGGCGGGCATGACCACCTTGCATGCCTTGATGCCACCTCACCCTGGGCCGCTGATTGCCGTAGGCGCATTGCACGCCGACCTGGGCCTGACCATGTTGCTGGGCTTTTGCCTGGCGGTGCCGGCAGTGATCCTGGCCGGGCCGCTGTATGGCAACTGGCTGTCCAAGCGCCTGCACGTGGATGAGCCGGCCGATATCGGCGCCTTGTTCAGCGCACCGCCCAAGGCCCCGCGCCAGCCGAGCTTCGGTGTGTCGCTGCTGATCATTCTGTTGCCGGTAATCCTGATGCTCGGCAGCACCTTGGCTAAAGTCGCGTTGGCGCCGGAAAGCACCCTCGCCCTGACCTTGAAATTCCTCGGTGAACCGCTGGTCGCCCTCGGCCTGGCCGTAATCGCCGCGGTCGTCTGCCTGGGTTGGGCGGCGGGCATGCCACGCGCCGACGTCGGCAACACCCTGCGCAAAGCCCTGGCGCCCATCGCCGTACTACTGCTGACTATCGGCGCCGGCGGCGGCCTCAAGCAAACCCTGCTGGACGCCGGCGTCAGCCAGACCATCAGCAAAGTCGCCGAAGGCGCGCACATGCCCTACCTGCTGCTGGCCTGGCTGATCGCCGTGGCCCTGCGCCAGGCCACCGGCTCGGCCACCGTCGCCACCACCACAACCGCCGGCATCCTCGCGCCGATGATGGCCGGGTTGGCGGCAACGCAAAGCTCATTGGTCGCCCTGGCCATCGGCGCCGGCTCGGTGTTCTTCTGCCACGTCAATGACGCCGGGTTCTGGATGGTGCGTGAGTACTTTGGCTTGCAGTTGAAACAGACGATCTGGGTGTGGTCGGTGTTGCAGACGATTGTTTCGGTGGTCGGGTTGGTGGGCACTTTGTTGCTCTGGCACTTCCTGACCTGATCCTCAGGCGGCCAGGCTGTGGCGTTTGCCAAACAACGCCACACTCGCCACCCCCACCGCCCCCATCACCACGCAATACCCCACGCAGATCCACGGGCTGGTCGGCATCAGCGCGATCAATAACAACGGTGTAGTACTTGCCCAGAGTGCATAGGCAATGTTGTAGGTGAAGGAAATGCCCGACACCCGCACCTGCGCCGGAAACAGCCCGACCATCACCGACGGCACCGCGCCCACCACGCCGCAACTCAGGCCCGCCACGGCATACGCCGCGCCGAGCCACACACCGCCGGCGATCAGGCTGGCGTACAGCAGCGCAATGCCCACCGGCAGCAACAGGCTGTAGACCAATACCGCGCGCCATGCGCCGATGCGGTCCACCAGCAGGCCGGCGAGCACGCAGCCAATATTCAGGAAGACGATGCCCAGGGCGCTGAGGGCGAAGGTGTGGCTGGGGCTCATGCCGAAGGTTTTCTGCATCATGGTCGGGGTAATGACCACCAGCACTACCACGGCAGACGTCAGCACGCAGGTAAGGATCATCGCCGGCAGCAGCACGGCGCGATGGTCGCGCAGCACGGTGCGCAAGGGCATTTCGGCGGCGGCCTGGCGACGCGCCTGCATCTCCAGGAATACCGGGGTTTCACTGAGCCAGCGGCGCAGCCATACGCCGATCACGCCGAATACGCCGCCGAGCAGGAAGGGGAAGCGCCAGGCGTAGTCGAGGATTTCGGCGGGGCTGAAGACTTGCGCCAGCAAGGTGGCGGTCAGCGCCCCCAGCAGGTAACCGAAGGTCAGGCCGGCCTGCAAAAAACCCAAGGCATAGCCACGATGGTGACGCGGCGCGTGCTCGGCGACGAAGGTCCAGGCGCTGGGCACTTCGCCGCCCACCGCTGCGCCTTGCAGCACGCGCAGCGCCAGCAGGATCAGCGGGGCGAAATAGCCGATTTGCGCATAGGTCGGCATGACGCCGATCAGCAGGCAGGGCAAGGCCATCATGAGAATGCTCAGGCTGAAGACGCGCTTGCGTCCCAGGTGGTCGGCAAAGTGCGCCATCAGGATGCCGCCCAATGGACGGGCGAGGTAGCCGGTGACGAAAATGCCGAAACTTTGCAACAGGCGCAGCCACTCGGGCATTTCCGGCGGGAAGAACAGTTGGCTGAGGGTCAGCGCAAAGAACACGAAGATAATGAAGTCGTAGATTTCCAGGGCGCCGCCGAGGGCGGCCAGGCCCAGGGTTTTGTAGTCGGAGCGGGAAAAACGCTGCGCCCGTGGGGAAAAGGTGGCAGTCATGTGCAGGCTCGGCAGACAAACAAAATGGCGTGCAGGTTATGAGCTGAGCCCATTGATGGCAATCGTGACGGATATATTTGTTTTACTCATTGATCGTTGAAGATAACAACATTCCCAAATCAATGGCCGTAGAGGAACATGCCGTAAAACTGCCAAACCCCATAATAACTACAAGAGGAAAGACTCGTGGCCGATGCTATCGAAGACAGCCGCTATGCCCGATTTGCCCTGCGTTGCTCCAACTTCGCCGAGCGCTGGTTTCCTGACTCCTGGGTGTTTGCCGCCCTCGCCGTGATTATCGTCGCCGTCGCGACCCTGGGCATGGGCGCCGCACCGGCCGAAGCGGCCAAGGCATTTGGCGATGGGTTTTGGAGCCTGATCCCGTTCACCATGCAGATGGCCTTTGTGGTGATCGGCGGTTACGTGGTCGCCAGTTCACCGCCGGCAGTGAAGTTGATCGACCGCCTGGCGCGCATTCCCAAGAATGGCCGTTCGGCTGTGGCCTGGGTGGCGTTGATTTCCATGGTGGCGTCGTTGCTTAACTGGGGCCTGTCCCTGGTGTTCGGCGGTTTGCTGGTGCGGGCATTGGCCCGGCGCACGGATTTGCGCATGGACTACCGTGCCGCTGGCGCTGCAGCGTACCTGGGCCTGGGGGCCGTATGGGCGCTGGGGCTGTCGTCGTCGGCCGCGCAGTTGCAGGCCAACCCGGCCAGCTTGCCGCCGTCGATTCTGTCGATCACCGGCATGATCCCGTTCACCGAGACTATTTTTTTGTGGCAATCCGGCGTGCTGTTGCTGGCGCTGATCGTAGTGTCGCTGATCATCGCCTACGCCACCGCGCCTGGCCCCAACAGCGCCCGGGATGCCAAGGCCTGCGGCATTGACCCGGCCTTCAACCTGCCCAAGCCGCAGGCGCCGACGCGCCCCGGTGAATGGCTGGAACACAGCCCGTTGCTGACGATTCTGCTGGCGTTGCTGGCGGCCGGCTGGCTGTTCCATGAGTTCTCGACCAAGCCGGCGATCAGCGCCATCTCGGGGCTCAATACCTATAACTTCCTGTTCATCATGGTGGGCGCGCTGCTGCACTGGCGCCCGCGCAGCTTCCTCGATGCCGTGGCCCGTGCGGTGCCGACCACCACCGGCGTGCTGATCCAGTTCCCGCTGTACGGCTCGATTGCCGCACTGATGACGGTGGTCAAGGGCGGCGACGGCCAGACTCTGGCGCACCATATCTCGACGTTCTTCACCTCCATCGCCTCCCACGACACCTACGCCCTGCTGATGGGCGTTTACTCAGCAGTGCTGGGCTTCTTCATCCCCTCAGGTGGCGGCAAGTGGATCATCGAAGCGCCGTATGTGATGCAAGTGGCCAATGATCTGCAATACCACCTGGGCTGGGCGGTGCAGATCTACAACGCCGCCGAGGCGCTGCCGAACTTGATCAACCCGTTTTATATGTTGCCGTTGCTGGGTGTGCTGGGGCTGAAGGCGCGGGATTTGATCGGGTTTTCGTTTGTGCAGTTGCTGGTGCACACGCCGCTGGTGTTGTTTTTGCTGTGGGCGTTGGGGACGACGCTGAAGTATCTGCCGCCTGTGATGCCCTGAATAACGAGTGACCGCAACTGTTGGTAGAACAGTTGCGGTCAAGGATTTACAGGAAGGCGTGCCAATAGATCAGGTAATGCACTCTGTATCGTGTCCCAAACAACATCCAAGTTGATATCGAAGTAACCATGAGCGATTCGGTTGCGCATCGCTCGCATATTGCGCCAAGGAATATGTGAATGGCGTGCCGCGAAGTCCGGATGCTGATCCATGATTTTCGTCGACGCTTCACCAATGATGATCAGGCTCATGACCACAGCTTGTTGTGTTCGCCGGTCTTCCAAAAACTCTTCTTTGCTCAAGCCCTCTACAAAAGTGATCGCGTCAGTGGCAGCTTGCCTTATGTGCTCCAGATAATCCCCTAGCCGACTTTCCGTCATACTGGCCGGGCCTCCGCTAGCACTTTATCGCGAAACTTCAAAGGCAAGTCGCCAGGCGTAAGCAGGTCGACATTAACGCCGAGCAAGTCCTCAAGCTCGACCTGCAACCCACCGAGATCAAAGAGCGTTGTGCCCGGCGGCGCGTCTACCAGCAAATCAAGATCACTGCCTTCTTGGTCAGTCCCCATCAGTACCGACCCAAATACTCTGGGATTGGAAATACGGAAACGTCCGACCACTTCTCGTACAGCCGTTCGTTGCAGATCAAGTGCAGTTGAAGGTCTCACGACTCACCTCAGTGATGTGCATTAGAAGGGCAGTCTAGCAGCGCTTGAGCCGTGTAGACACGCCCCGCCCATCACACGCCTGTCTTTGTTCCGTCACATTCCATTGCTACCGTCCTGCGAAATATCTTGCAACATCTCGCCAAGGATTCCTCGCAATGAGTGACGAGCACAACGACCACCCTGCCCACGACTGCGCCCCCAAAACGCCGGTAGACACCAGCCGTCGGCGCTTCCTCGGCGGTGCGGCGGTGTTGGGGGTGGGGGCGACCTTGAGTGCCTGCGGCAATACCAGCGAAGCACCGAACCCACCCGTGGCGCGGCCGCTCACGCCCCAGGAACTGGACAAGGCGCTGCGCGAGCAGGTGAAAACCGTGGTGGTGATTTATGCCGAGAACCGCAGCTTCAACAACCTGTTCGCAGATTTCCCCGGGGTGGAGAAACCGCTGTCGGCGTTAACCGCCAAGGACTTCCAGCAGCGCGACCGCGATGGCAGCGTATTGCCTGCCCTGCCACCGAGCTGGGGCGGTGTGTTGCAGGTCGGCCCACAAACGGTGGACGGGGTGACTTACCCCAGCGAAGTGCAATTCCAGCAAAACCTGCCCAACGCGCCGTTCGCCCTCAAAGGCCCGCAGGGCGAAGACCTGCCATTGAGCCTGGTGACCCGCGACCTATGGCACGTGTTCTACCAGAACCAGATGCAGATCAACGGCGGCAAGAATGATGGTTTTGTCGCCTGGGGCGATTCCGGTGGGCTGGTGATGGGCCATTACGCCCAAAGCCGTTATGCCCTGCGCCTGTGGGACGTGGCCAAGGAGTTTGTGCTGTGCGATAACTTCTTCCAGGGCGCGTTTGGTGGCTCGTTCCTTAACCACCAGTACCTGATCAGCGCCACCGCGCCGTTTTATCCCAATGCCGCGCAGTCGGTGGCCAAGGCGCAGATCGCCACGCTGCAAAGCGATGACCCCAGCGGCACGCGCCTAAAGCCCTTGGACACGTCACCGGCCAGCGCCATGACCGGCCCACCACAATTCGGCCCCAGCGCATTGACACCCGATGGTTACGGCGTAAACACCCTGGCCCCACCCTACTGGCCCACCTGGATCCGCGACCCGCAAAACCCGGATTATTCCAAGCCAGACCTGCCCAATGTGCTGGTGCCGCAAACCCACGAGCATATTGGCGACAAGCTGTCGAAGAAGAACATCGACTGGGCCTGGTACGCCGGTGCGTGGCAAGCCACCCTGGAGCAGTTCAAGGACTCCGGCGGCATCCCCAAGATTCCGAATTTCCAGTACCACCACCAGCCGTTCAATTACTTCAAGCAGCAAGGGCCGCAGAACCCGGCAGAACGTGCCAGGCGCCTGCGCGACGGCGGTTTGGGCGATGAGTCAAGCACCAACCGGTTCTTCGCCGACGCCCAGGCCGGCAAGCTGCCCGCCGTGAGTTTCTACAAGCCCCAGGGCAACCTGAACATGCACGCCGGTTATGCCGATGTGGCCTCGGGCGATCGCCATATCGCCCGCGCCTTGAAGGTGCTGCAAGAAAGCCCGCAGTGGAAAAACATGGTGGTGGTGGTGACCGTGGATGAAAACGGCGGCTGGTGGGACCACGTGGCGCCGCCCCAGGGTGACCGCTGGGGCCCGGGCTCGCGGGTTCCGGCGCTGGTGGTGTCGCCGTTTGCCCGCAAAGGCACGGTGGACCATACGGTGTACGACACGGCATCGATCCTGCGTTTGATCACCCGGGTGTTCCAGTTGGAAACCCTGGACGGCCTCAAGCAGCGCGATGACGCGATGATCGCGCGCGGCCAGAAACCCATGGGCGATCTGAGCAATGCCTTGCAGTTCAGCCTGTAGGGGCTTATCCAATAACGACATGCCGGGCGATTTAACACGCGATTTTCCCGGTCAGCCGCTACTGTGTGCAGGTGGGCTTCCATCCCGCGCAGACGGGCTTCGCTGACAAGGAATCGACTATGTTTAAACCGACCAGGCTGTCCTTCACCCTCGCCGCACTACTGGCGAGTGCGGTCGTACAGGCCGACATCGAGGTGCCACTGGGCAGCACGCAGCGCGTCACCCAGTTGTTCGCGTACCCCAACAACTGCAATGTGATCTGCTTCCGGCCATGGTCACTGGAGCAGACCGCCGAACACTATTTGAACCAGAGCCTGCAACGTGACGGTTACAGCCGGGCCAAGGTCAGTGTGAAGACCCACGACGGTCAGGTCACGGCGACCTTCAGCGGCGTGCCCGACAGTTACGGCCAGCCACTGACCACGCTGCTCAATACCGCCGACCTGGCTTACCAAGGCGCCAGCCAGCTCAACAGCGATGGCAAATGGGCCTACAACTGGTACCTGTTCCTGCCGTTGGGCATGGCCCTGGAAAACCGCAAAAGCATCGAGCTGTTGCACTTCCCTCCGGATTACTCGCTGACCCAGGCCCAGGATTACCTGGAATCGGCCACCACCGACCGCTGGGCCACCTTGTTAAGCGAAAATGGCGTACCGGCCACGGAAACGCCGGCGTACCAGACCATCATCGATATCGCGCCCATCGCTGCGCCGTCCAATGCCGGCAAAGACCTGGAAACCGTCTACGGGTATTTCACCGACTACCAGACCCGCATGGTCAAGGAACTGAGCCTGCGCCCTGGCGGCGCATTACCCATGGTGGCCTTCGGCGCGCCAGTGCGTAGCTGGATCAAGCAACAATACGGGCAAACCGTGGGCGTGCTGAGCCTGGCGCAGATCAGCCCGGAGCCTGGCAAAACCGTCGCGGTATTGGGCGCCAACCACCCAAGTTACATTTGGTATGCGGCCAGCCCCGACAGCTATGACGGTGATGAACAAAAGGCTGATGACGCCGGTTTGAAAGTGATGGGCCAGGACTTGAGCGCCGCCTGCTGGCAAGCAGGCATGGGCCAGAAACCCGCCAGCGATGCGAACGTATTGCTCAAGGCCTGCCTGAACACTTGGCAAGTCACGCGCAAGGAGCAGACGTGTGAATTGTTCTACACCTCGGTGCGCCACCTGACGCCCGAGCAGGCCAACGCCAAGTGCGCCACAGCGCCTATCAAAGCGCAGTTGAAACTGTTGAGAAATGCCGCTCCCACGCCCACCGTCATAGCCCCCGCGCTTTAAGGCGAAGAAACCGTTTCTACTGTCAACTTTGACAGTAGAAACCGGATCCCACTTCGGCGAATCTAGGGCCGCGCCCATTTGCTGCAAGACTGGCCGTCAGACCCGCAGGTCCATGCAGCCCCGCTCAGGAGAGTGATGAAAACTCGAGCCATGGATAAGGCTGAAACGGCTGTGAATGACTGCCTCTATCCCTTCAAGACGCTGCTCGTGGAACAGGGTTACCCCTCGACCGAGCACTTTGAGGTCAAGCAAGAGGCTGAAGGGGTTGCGGCCAGGGTCACGGCGCGCGTGGCCTTTGAGAGTCGCACGCGCATTGCTAAGGTTTCCGGTTATGCCGTGAGCGAACGGCGCCCGTATACGCTGCAACTGTCACCCCGCATCCACTTGTACGATTGTTGGCTCTGCGGCCTGTTACAGCACTCCTGCAACCCGAACGTGTTTCTAGACACGACGTACCTGGAGCTATGGACGGTGCAACCCATCGGCGCCGGCAGCTTGCTGACGCTGGATTACGCCACCACCGAAGACACACTGGCCCGGCAGTTCGCTTGCCATTGCGGCGAGCTGAACTGCCGGGGCTGGATCACCGGCAGCAAGGAGCCGCTGAACGCCGAAGGCCAGGCCTTCATGGCCTGGTGGCGTGAGCACAAACGACCTTAGGCTTCGCCCAACGGACGCAGGCGGTATTGCGGCGGCAGTTGCTCGAAGCCACTGATGGTGGTGTTCAAACTCTTCCAGCGACCGTCCTTGATGCCATAGATGCAGCCATGGATCGACAGGCTCTGCCCACGATGCCAGGCATTTTGCACAATGCTGGTGTGGCCGACGTTGGCCACCTGCTGGATCACGTTGAGCTCGCACATGCGGTCCACACGCTCTTCTTCGGTCGGCAACTGGGCCAGCACATCGCGGTTTTCGTAGTAAAGGTCGCGAATGGTGCGTAGCCAGCCGTCGATCAGGCCGAACTGACGGTCCTGCATCGACGCACGCACGCCGCCACAGCCGTAGTGACCGGTGACGAGGATGTGTTTGACCTTGAGCACGTCCACCGCGTACTGGATCACCGACAGGCAGTTGAGGTCAGTGTGCAGCACCACGTTGGCCACGTTGCGATGCACAAACAGATCACCGGGCAACATGCCGACGATCTCGTTGGCCGGTACACGGGCATCGGAGCAGCCGATCCACAGGTATTCCGGGGTCTGCTGGCGGGCGAGCTTGGCGAAGAATTCGGGATCTTCCTGTTTGATCGCGTCCGCCCAGCGTTCGTTGTTATCAAGCAGGTCTTGTAGTTCGTTCATCAGGGAAGCCTCAGGAATGATGCGCAGGTTTGTGACTGACAAGCCCTCGTCCGGGTCACGCCAGGCGCTAATTAGCTTGAATTTTTTGGCTGCCATGCCTGTCCACACACTATAAGCCCCACAGTATGAGGATTGGCCATGACTGAATCACGACGTCCCTACGGCGCAACGCAGCCGGAACCGATCGATGACAACGAAGACCGCATGGGTGAGATGCGCGAGCTGGATTTTGACGAGCAGGACCAGACTGCGGAAATCGGCGACGAGCTGCCCCGCCGTGAGCGCGACCATCTGATGCCCGACGAACGGGTGCGCGAAGCCGGGCTGACCGGCGCATCGACGGATGATCATGAAGCCACCGATGACGATATGAGCCCGGAGACGCTGATCCGTGAGGACGGCGCGCGGGATGCGCAGGAGGAAGGCGAAGACAATGCCGCCGACTATGACTTGAGCGTCGTGGGAGAGAATGACATTGGTGGCGGGAATGGGTTGGATGAGGCGGAACTGGCTGATCTGGACCCGCTGAACCGCAAGCGCTGATCGATCATCACCCTATGTAAGTGTAGGAGCGAGCTTGCTCGCGAAAAACCCACCGGCGCCGCGGTCATCCAGGAAGCATGCGTTATCGTTGACGTTTTTCGCGAGCAAGCTCGCTCCTACAGCTCACGGTTGTTCAGTCGACTAGGGTGCAGGCCATCACGACTGCATCTTCGCGGCCACCCACCGCCGGGTAGTAATCCCGGCGACGGCCGATCTCGTTGAAGCCATAACGCTCATACAGGCGAAACGCGCCGGTATTGCTGTCGCGCACTTCCAGGAAGCACTCCCGGGCATTGGCCGCATAGGCACGGGACATCAGGTGTTCCAGCAAAGCAAGGCCCAAACCACGGCCCTGGTTTTCCGGCTTCACAGTAATGTTCAGCAAGTGCGCTTCATCGAGAATGATCTGCACCACCCCGTGCCCCACTTGCTGCTCGCCTTCGAACATCAGCCAGATCTGGTACTTGCCCAGCCCGTCGAGAAAAATCCCGCGGGTCCAGGGGTGGCTGAACGCCGCGTATTCGATTTTCAGCACGGCGTCGAGGTCGGCCTCGGTCATCGGGCGAAAGGATAAAGCCTCACTCATCAGTTGTTTTCCAGCGCGCCATCAGCCGGCGCATGGCTTGCCAGACATCAGCCTTACGCTGTGGCTCTTCCATTAATAATTCCAGGCCCGGCAGGGCCCATACCGAACCCAGGCCTTCAACCTGCAGCTCGCGGTACCAGGCCTCGGCGTTGGCTTCACCGGCAAACCGCACAGCGGGCAGGCCGATCAGCCACAGGCACACGCAAGGCTCGTCTTCCAGGCGTGCCGAGACAAACCCCTGGACGAAATCTCGTGCGGCCTCGGGGCCCTGGTCCATGGTGCCGCGCACCAGCAGCGGCCAGCGCACCGGCTCACCGACGATTTGCGGGCTGTCGGGCAGGCCGGCGGCGCGCAGCATGTCCTTGAGCAAAAGGTAGGCCGGGTCGCGGGACTGGAAACGTTCGCCGGTCGGCAGTTCCACCAGCAACAGGCAACGCCCGGCCCGCAGCAATTGCAGGGCAAAGCGTGGCGGCGGCACGACCGGCGCCTTGGCCACCGGCGCAGCCTCCTCCACCACCTTGGCAGCTTTGGTCACCGGCGCAGGGCGCGGCACTTCGATCTTGGCCCGTTCGACCACCGGGCGCGTCTCAGGGGTGGGCTTGACCACCGCCACGGGCGCGGCCGCTTCTTCCCCCGACGACTCGAACGCCTCATAAGGCTCAAGCGCCTGCAACAACTCGGGCCGCGACGGCGCGGCAAACGGCAGTTCGGTGCGGGGCAGCCAGTTGACCACCTGCATGGCGGTCAAGTAAGCGCGACGTCGGGACTCGATAAGCACAGTTCGGCCACTTGTGGATAAGTAAAGAGCGGGGATTCTACCGCTGTTCGGCAACAATCGCCCACTGCGCACTGACCGGCTGTGGATAAATCCCGCGCCTGATGCAGTACAATCGCGACTTTTAATCGCCAACCAGCCGGCCATTCCCATGATCGAACCCAAGCGCGTCCTGCGCGCCCTCGCCGAACACTGGGCCTTACTTGAGCCTCTGTGCGAACACTTCGACCAAGGCACCCTGAGCCTGGCCGAGCTGCGCGCACAGTTGGCCGCCCAACAACTGGACAGCACGCCCCAGGACATCACCAGCCTACTGGACGTGTGGATTCGCCTGGATATCCTGGTACCTGTCGCCAAGAGCCCGAACCGTTTCGAGCTCAACGCGCAGATCCACGACTTCCTCGCCTATCTTCGCAAGGAGCACCGGCTTGGCCTGTGCCTGGAAATCGAAGCCTACCTGCGCCACCTGGAGCGTCTGGCCGGTTACATCCAGGACGCCTTCGACATCCGTGACGGCCACGACCTGGCCCGGCAACTGCGCCTGCTGGATATGCGCGTGCGCGATGTGCTCAAAAAACTCGCCAACGACGAACAGGCCCTCGCCGCCGTGGCCGACCGCGCCAAGACCAGCGACCGCCAGATCCCGTTGCGCCAGCGTTACGCCGAGGTATTGGCGACCTGGGACGAATACGTCGAGCCGATGATCCAACTGGTGAACGCCGACGGCGCCTTCGAGCAAGGCGTACGCAAGGTGGAAAACGTGCTGCTGCGCATGCTCACCGAGCAACAGCGTCTTGGCCACCTGGTAGATGACGACATGCTGCTGCGCACCCATGCGCGCATCCTCGAGATGCAAACCAGCGCCCAGCTGACCTTGCGCCATGCGCGGGAGTTGCTGCTGCCGCTGCGTGAAGAAGCACGCCGGCATAACGCCGTGACTCGCGGTGCGGCGCTGGCCCTGTCGGCGATTCGCCGCAAAGGCCTGGACGCGGTGCCGCAAGCGGCGATGCCGATGTTCACCCGGCCGCAAAGTACCTTTTTGGGCAGTGCGAGCCAGGTCGAGGCCTATGTGTATGCCCTGGCCAATTTCGAGCCCAAGCCGGCGCGTTTCCCCAAGGCGCACAAGTCCCACAAAGGCGAAGCCCCGCGCGCACCGCGTACGGTCAAGGAAATGCTCGAACGCTGCGAAGACGCGCTGCCGATGCCCGACCTGATGACCTGGCTGCTGGAGCAGGAACCGGACGGCGCCACCGATGAATTGCTGTACTGGTTCTCGCGCCTGTCCCGGGAAAAACGCTTCAAGCGCGAGCGCCTGGAACGTCGCGATTACCACACCCACGAGCACCAGGTCAGCCTGCGCTCCTTCGCCCTGCTCCCGGCCGGCGTCGATGCCACCGAGAATTCTGCGAGCACGCCTTATGCATCTTGATCTATCCGAACTGTCCCAGCTGGCGCCGATCTTTCGCGAGCTGTTCAAGGGTTACCACGTCAGCCGTCGCGACCCGGAGCTGTACGCGCAATTGTCGAACTTCCAGGACCAGTACCGCACGCTGTTCAAGGCCCTGGGCTTTGAGCTGGTGTGCGATACCCGCGGCTTCTATTACTTCGTGCCGGACACTGCCGTGGCTGCCGCGCAGGTGAACAAAACCGCCCAGCGCCTGGCCCTGTTCACCTTCATCATCGTCGAACACCTGGCCGACCAGGGTCGCGACCCGATTGCGGTGCTCGACGGCGGCAGCCTGGGCCGCGATGAATTGCCTTCGTTGCTGGAGAAATACCGTGACCTGTTTATCCAGGCCGAGGTACAGACCCAGGAAGAGCTCGAAGAAAAAATCATGCGCCGCATGACCCAACTGGGTTTTGCCAGCGAAGACAACGGTATCTACCGCTTCCTGCCGCCGATGCACCGCTTCCTGGATGTGTGCCTGTCGGTGCAGCAGGACCGCGACCTTGCCGCCAGCGTACACAGCGTACTGCCGCTGCCGGCACCGGTGATATTCGACGAAGACAGCGACGAGAAACTGCTGAAGACCGATGACCCGCTGGATCTGAGCGCCTTCACCGAAGAAAGCGAAGAAGATGCCCTGGCCCGTGCCATTGCCGAAGAACAGGAGACCGACGCATGAGTAAGGAACGCTACGGCATCCGCCGCTTCGCCCTATTGAACACCGCCGGTTACAGCCTGGGCTTGTTCCCGCTGGAAGAACCGCTGTCGGTGTACGGCGCCAACAACCTGGGTAAATCCGCCTCGATCAACGCCTTGCAATTCCCGATCCTGGCACGCATGTCGGACATGAGCTTCGGCAAGTACACCCTGGAACAATCGCGGCGTTTCTACTTTGCCACCGACACCAGCTACATCCTGGTAGAAGTCTCTCTGCCCCACGGCCCGCACGTTATCGGCGTGGTCGGCCGCGGCCCGGGCGGCGGCTTTGGTCACCAGTTCTTTGCCTACGCCGGCAAGCTGGACCTGGCCCACTACCAGAAAAACGACACCTGCCTGCGTCAGAAAGAGCTGTTCACCAACCTTGAGCGCGAGGGCCTGAAAGCCTACGAGCTCAAGCCCGATGAACTGCGGCGCTTGCTGGTGGGCGGGCATACGTCGGTCCCGCTGGACCTGACGCTGATTCCGCTGCGCTCCACCAGCGAGCAGAGCCTGAAGACGTTCCGCGCGCTGTTTATCAACCTGCTGCACATGCGCGAAATCACCGCGGCCAAGCTCAAGCAACTGTTCCTTGATGCCTTCGAACACAGCCTGCGTTCGGGCAGTGTCGACTACATCGCGGCCTGTGAAGAAGCCTTCCGTGATGTGCGACGCATGGAGCAGGACTACAACTCGCTGGTGGCTGCCGGCCCCTTGGTTGAAGCCCTGGCCAATGGCGTGAAACAGCGCGACGCCCTGCGCGGCAAACTGCATCGCCTGTCACCGCTGCTGGATTCGTTGCTGGGCACCTGGTCGGACTACGCCAGTGCGCGCAAGGAAGAGCTGACCATCCAGGCCGAACACTACCGCAACGAGCAGGACGCGCTGCAAAACGACCAGCGCGGCGGCACACAGGAGCTGATGCGCCTGGAGCGGGAAATCAGTGGCATCCAGCGTTGGTTGGGCGAGTTGTCGGTGCTCAAGCACCGCTTTGCCCTGGTGGATGACGTCAAGATGCTGGAGCAGCAATTGCTCGCCGCCAAGGATGCCCACGATGAACTGGCGGGCGCCTTGGCGCAGTCGCGACAGTTCAGCGCCGAGGACTTGGAAGAACGCCTGCGCGACCTGGAAAAGCGCTTGAAGTCGGTCAAGCAGCAGCTCGATCACGCGGACAACAACAGCTACGCCAAGCTGCGCGAAGAATTTTCGCAGCAGGATGTCGAGCGCCTGATGCGCCTGTTCAACAGCTCGCTGTTCAGCTTGCCGCTGGGCGAACATGGCATCACGCTGGACGAGGACGGCCAGTGGGTCAAATCCCTGGAGCAGATTCTCGATGGCTTCAAGGGCGAGCGCTTTGAGGTGCCGGGGCTGTCCATCGACATCTCGCACATCGAGCCGCCGGCACTGCAAGCCCTGGCGGATCGCGCCGCGTTGCGTGACCAGAAAGAGCGCCTGGAAAAAGAGCTCAAGCAACTGAAAACCCAGCAGGCCGTGGCGTCCGACCGCGCCGCAAGCAAGACCCAGACCGAAGCGCTGTACCAGCAGGTACTGGATGCCCAAAAGGCCCTGGAAGACTTCCGCCGCACCCAGACCCTGAGCGCCGAAGAAGGCGAGAAGCTGGAAAACCTGGCGCAGATGGAAGCGGCCCAGGACGAGTTGAAGCGTTCCAGCGATGCCTTTACCGAGCGCGTCCAGCAACTGTCGGCCAAGCTGCAACTGGTCGGCCGTCAGATCGGCGATATGGAAGCCAAGCAACGCACGCTGGATGACGCGTTGCGCCGTCGTCAGCTGTTGCCGGCGGATCTGCCGTTCGGTACGCCGTTCATGGACCCGGTCGACGACTCCATGGACAACCTGCTGCCGCTGCTCAATGACTATCAGGACAGCTGGCAGGGTTTGCTGCGCGCCGATGGCCAGATCGAAGCGCTGTACGCCCAGGTGCGTCTCAAGGGCGTGGCCAAGTTCGACAGTGAGGATGATGTCGAGCGTCGTCTGCAACTGCTGATCAACGCCTATGCGCACCGTACCGACGAGGCGCTGACCCTCGGCAAGGCGCGCCGTGCAGCGGTCACCGACATCGCCCGTACCCTGCGCAACATCCGTAGTGACTACGACAGCCTGGAACACCAGTTGGCGTTGTTCAACCGCGAGATCAACAAGCGCCAGGTCTCCAACCTGCAAAGCTTCCGCATCGTACTGGCGCCGAACAAGGAAGCGCTCAAGCATATCGACCAGATCATCCACAGTGCCGGTCAGTATGAAGAAGGCGAGACCCTCTCGGTGTTCGACCTCAGCCAGAGCGCCGAACAGGACAACAAGAACGAAGAAGCCAAGGAATACCTGGCTCGCCTGGTAGCCGCCAACCATAACCAGTTGGGCCTCAAGGACTTGTTCGAATTGGCGTTCGAGATCACCAAGGTCAACGGCCAGCCGGTGATCCATACCGACATCGACGGCGCTGCGTCCAATGGCACCACCATGACCATCAAGGCGCTGACCAACATGTACCTGTTGCTGCACTTGATGGACCGCGACCAGGCCGGCCGTGTGCGCTTGCCGTACTACCTCGATGAGGCGGCGGACATCGATGAGAAGAACCAGGCCGCCTTGCTGGAAACCAGCTTGCAGCTGGGCTTCGTGCCGATCCTGGCGAGTGTAAAGCCGCAGGTCTCTGCCCAGGTGGCTATCGACCTGGAAGGCGGCAGCGGGCCGAACGGGATCTACATCGATGAGGCGGACTGGAAGTACATCCGTCGCCATGATGTGGTGAAGGCGACGATGAATGTACAGGCGGACGAGCCGGAGCTGGATGAAGTCTGACGGGTTGTACTGAAAGGCAAAAAGGCCGCGATCCTTTGGATCGCGGCCTTTTTTTCGGTTTGGGATTTGCGGTGTGTTTGTGGGCCTCATCGCGGGCAAGCTCGGCTCCCGCAGGGATATGCATTTTCAGCAAGTATGCATTCCAACTGTGGGAGCCGGGCTTGCCCGCGATAGCCGCGCCTCGGTTTATTTACCGAGTGGAATCTTAGGCGCCCAGGTCAGCCATTCATCCTCAAACTTGTCGAACAACGGGAACGTCTGCTGCGGCCGTGCCGGGTTACCCATGCGCTCGCCATCCGGGGTGGCAAAGGCGATGCCGCCGGCCACCAGCGTTTCAAGGGACTCGGTACGCACGGTCGCGCCCTTGAACAAGCCGAAGTCGAGGCCAAAGCCGCTGGTGTTCCAGAAGCGGCTGCCACTGCGTACCAGAGGTGCGTACTTGGGCTCGATCAGGATGTGCACCAACACACGGTCGGCGGTCTGGCCCAGCTCATAGCCGGTGACTTTGCCGACCGTCACTTCACGGTAGGTCACCGGTACCCCTTCCTTCAACGAACCACGGCGGGCGGCGCTGAGTGTGAGGCTCAGGCCAGCTTCCTGATGCACGGTTTCAGGCGGCTGGGTCAGGGCGACAAAGCTCTTCTGCGGGCCGGCGTTTTTCGCGGCCGGTTGCACTTCGATGTATTGGCCGGTGACCAGGGTCTCCAGGTTAGCCGTCTTCATCAGCCCCAGTTCCGGCTTGACCACCCAGAACTGGCTGCCCGTACGCGCAATACGGTCCGAAACCTGAGTGATACGCGCCTTGAGCAGCACCGATTGCATGTCGGCACTGAGGTCGACACTCTCGATCTTGCCCACATCCAGCCCCTTGAAGCGCACCGGTGTGCCGGCGCTCAGGCCGTCGGCTCGGTCGACTTTGATGGTCACCAGAGTGCCGTGCTGGTTGGCGGCATCACGGTCGGCATACAGGCGAAAGCGCGGGATGCGATGTTTCAATGGCACGTTCGGTTCCGGCGTTTCGAAGGCGATACCGCCCGCCATCAGGCTGGCCAGGGATTCGCTTTTGACCTGGATACCGCCGGTGAGCCCGCCCGTAAGGGTGACGCCGCTGGCATTCCAGAAGCGCGTCGAGCCGTTGACCAGGCTTTCGTATTCCTTCTCGATATGAACGCCGATCACCAGTTGTTTTTTCTTGCGTGAAAACTGGTAACTCTGCACCGAACCGACTTTGACCTGTTTGTACAGAATCGGGCTGCCGACATCCAACGAGCCCAGGCTGTCGGTGAGCAACACCATGTGCAGGCCCGGGGAACGCAGGTCCAAAGGTGGCGCCTTGGCGCGGGCTACGTATTCGCGTTGTGGCGGGGTGCCTTTGTCGCCTGGGCGAATCGCGATGTAGTTGCCCTTGACCAAGGCCTCCAGGCCGGTGATGCCCGCCAGGGAGATGGACGGTTTGACCACCCAGAATTGCGTGTCTTCGACCAGGTAGTCTTCAGCCAATGGATCGAGGGTCAGCTCGGCACTGGCGCTGGACAGGTCCGGGTCGATCTTCAGGGTTTTCAGGCTACCGACCTGGATGCCTTTGTACATGACCGGCGTACGCCCGGCCTGCAGGCCTTCAAAGTCGGTGAGCTTGACCTTGACCTTGATCCCCGCTGCGGCGGCATCGAAATCTTCGTATAGGCGGAAAGGCAGGCTCGGGTCGGTGGGCGGGCTGTCTTTGCGGTTTTCAGGAGTGGCGAAGGCGATACCTCCGGCGACAATGCTGGAGAGGGATTCGCTGCGCACTTTCAAGCCGGAAAGGTTGGCGTCGATACTGATGCCGCTGGCATTCCAGAAACGCGTGTGTTTGCGCACCAGGTTGGCATAGGTCGGCTCGATATAGACCTTGACCTCGACGGTGCTCTGGTCTTCAGACAGCAGATAGCTTTTGACCTGACCGACCTGAATCTGCTTGTAGAACACCGGACTGCCACGGTTCAACGAGCCCAGGCGATCGGCCTTGAGGGTCAGGTGCAAGCCGGGCTTGGCGTCGGATAACGGCGGCTCTTCGGAGAGCGCCTTGAACTTGCGCGTGGGCTCGCCATCACCGGGGCTGGCGGCGATGTAGTTACCTGAAACCAGGGTTTCCAGGCCGGTGATACCGGCAAGGCTGACGCTGGGCTTGACCAACCAGAAGCGGGTGTTGGTCTTGAGGTACTGCTCCACGTCCTTGTTCATCTCGATGGTGGCGATCACCCCGCGATTGCTGCCTTCGTCATCCAGGGCCAGGGTTTTGACCTTGCCCACGGTCATGCCTTTGTAGACCACTTCGGTCTTGTTGACCTGAATACCTTCGCCGCTTTCAAAGCGAACTTGAATCTCGATACCTTGCTGGGAATAGGCACGCCACCCCAGCCAGCCACCGATGATCAGGGCAATCAGGGGCAGCACCCAAATGGCCGACCAGTTAGAGGCTGGGCGGGTTTTAGCTTTAGGCAAATCACTCATGGTCGTCGTCCGACTCCGTGTTATCCCAAATCAGTCGGGGATCGAAAGTTACTGCGGCAAACATCGTCAAGATCACCACACTGGCGAACGCCGCAGCGCCGAGGTTGGCCTCGATACTGGCTAGCCGCCCAAAGTTAACGAGCGCCACCAGGATGGCGATCACGAAGATATCCAGCATGGACCAACGCCCAATGAACTCGATAAAGCGATACATCACAATGCGTTGTTGCGCGGACAGCGGTTGGTGACGCTGCACCGAGAACAGCAGCAGGCCAATGCCGACCAACTTGAAGGTCGGTACCAGGATACTGGCGATGAACACCACGGCAGCGATAGGAAACATCCCGTGCTGCACCAGCTGGATGACACCCGACATGATGGTGCTGGGGTCGCCTTGGCCGAGGGAGCTGACCGTCATGATGGGTAACAGGTTAGCGGGGATATACAGGATCGCCGCGGTGATCAACAGCGCCCAGGTACGTGTAAGGCTATTGGGGCGACGGGCATGGATCAACGCGCCACAACGGGTGCAGAGTTGCTCCTCGCTATCCGCTTCCTGCTTGTTCAACTCATGGCATTCTGTACAAATCAGAATACCTGCATCAATCGCCCGCATGGTCATCCTCTCCTGACAGCGCTTGCCAGATCTGATGGGGCGACATCACCACCTCAAGCAGAACTTGAACCATTAATAGACTCACGAAGCAGACCAGACCCAGGCCAATTGTGATGGAGGCCATGTCGGCGAGCTTTACGATCGCCACCAGCACACCCATCAAGTAGACCTCCAACATCCCCCAGTCCTTCATGTGGTGGTAGATGCGATATAGCAGCAGCCCGTAATTGCGCCCGATGTTCCAGCGAATACTGAGCAGCACTGCCAACTGGCACAGAAGCTTGAGCAAGGGGATGCCCATGCTGCACAGGAACACCACGGCGGCAACGCCTTGCATGCCCGTATCGAACAGGCCAACGACGCCGCTCCACACGGTGTCCTCCGAAGACTGCCCGAGTAGATTGAGCTGCATGATGGGCAAAAAGTTCGCGGGGACGTACAGCAGCAGGGCTGCCAGTACCAAGGCGAGACTGCGCTCGACCACATTGTGACGGTGAGCGTATAGCTCGTAGCCGCAGCGTGGGCATTGGGCTTTTTCGCCGAGGGCGAGCGTTGGTTTGCGCATCAGCAAGTCGCACTCATGGCATGCCACCAGATCGTCTAGCGGTAAATCCGATACCTCGTGGGCATCAACCGGATCGGGCATAGATAGGGCTCTGACTCTAAAAATGATTAGGTGGCTATTCTAGTGGTGTCGCTCAGAAATAACTGTGCAAATTTGTCGGGGCAGTCAGGTCGGAGGTTGGGGCGCACAGGTGTACGGGGACAAGGTGGACACTTTTCGAGCGCCCAAAACAAAACCCCAACTGCTTTCGCAATTGGGGTTTCGGAATTTAATCTTGACGATGA